>JAQZBX010037668.1:0-23709 GCA_029593785.1 Cabassous unicinctus | reverse complement strand
TTTTTTGTCTAACTGTGGATGCAGAGGCACTATAAAAAGTTCAGATCTGCACACCAAGAGGGGGAAAAGAAGAATAAACAAGCACGCTGTGAGCTTTTTACCACTTGAAGGTACAGACCCACTAGAGTTCTCAGCCTCTTTGCACACCATCACCATGGCTGAGAGTTAGCCAAATCTGACCAGGAATTAGAAGTCTTGCGTTTTCATCAAGAGCACTGTCACTAATTTAGGATACATGGAATTTGAACCAAGTTCTTTTTGTTATGTTTCTAAATCCAAAGAAAGAAGGGAGATCATTGAAACCCACTCTGCTCCTCCTCCCAACAAGACTTTCCCTTGTAATGATGGGCTTTGCTCTAGAGGGTACATTTCTCAACTTCACTCTCATGCCTTGGGGCAATCTGAATCACACCTGAAGCTGATGGGTTGCTGACATGCAGTGCTTTAATTAAACCAAGCTGAGAAAAGAGAGCATCTGGAAGCCAGGGCTGGGTCTTGGAAGGGCCTGGGGGTGTTTTTTGATTATGCTTTTTTTCTCATAGACCATGTTTATCTTTTCAAACAAAAAAAAAAAAGTTGGAATAACATGAATAACCGGATTGAACTTGGTTGAAATGTTGTGTCAAGAGAGATTTGTTTTCTTTTGTGAGTGTTATAGGCAATACTTGAAAGAGTCAAAGAGGGATCTGGTCATGAAAAGAGCTGTTTGAAGGGCATATTGCTTCTCTGTCTTAACAGAGCATCTCCCAAATAAATTTCAAAAGGTGTTTCCAGCACTTGGTGTATCCCAAGATTGATTTTCATTGGCTCTAAGGGAAGGACGGGGAGGACCATTAAGTCAAAGGTGACTCAACAGCATATACCAAGAGAAGGTTTTCCATTTCAGAACCTGCAATAAATGATCATTGTAAGGCAAACCACTGTGAGGTTTGGTGAGGCAAAAGATACTTCCTGTTTCTGAAAGTGAAATAACTGTCTATAAAATTTAGTCTATTATTGTCTTTGACTATACGAAAAATTAATTATAGCCTCTATGTAGGTCAAAATCAAATTATTACTAAATGCTAAGAAGAATTCACAGGACATTTCAATTTATTAAGCCTTCATTTTGAACCAGGGGCTGCACTTGACCTCAGGTATACAGCCATAACTCCGTCATTGAGTCATTCATTCAGCAAATGCTGTATGCCTATTTTACTAGGCACTGTTTTAGGCACTGGAGATAAAATGTTGAACATGGCAAAGTCCCTTCTCTCATGGAGTTTTTATTCCAGTGGGCCAGTCATACAATCAAAATGTAAAAAATGAACCAATTATATAATTCTAGGGAGTGATAAGAGCTCTGAAGAAAAGTGAAGGGAAGATAACATGCTACATTTTCCTTTGTTCATTTACTCATTTGCTCGTTCGTCTAACAAAATTTTATTGAGGGTCCTCCATTTGCCAGGTTTTAAGCCAGCCACGAGGAATGAATACTATAAAGAACACAAAGGGCTGTGTATTAGTCAGCCAAAGGGGAGCTGATGCAAAGTACCAGACCTCTGTTGCCTTTTATAAAGGGTATTTATTTGGGGTAGAAGCTCACAGTCACAAGGCCCTAAAGAGTCCAACTCATGGTACCATAAGAGGTACTTTCACCCAAAGTCATTTGGCATGTGTTGAGCAAAATGGTGGGTGATGTCTGCGAGGGCTCAGCCTTCCTCTTCCTCTTAAGGCTCCGTGGTCCCACCTTCTTCCAATCTCAGCTGTAGACTGGGATAAGTCTCGTCTCTCTCCCTCCTAAAGTAAACCATAATTTAATCAAGGAAAAGTGAAATCTCTGAATTTAATACAATCTAATATGCCCAGAGGAACAGACCAGTTTATAAACACAATCTGCTATCTATTTTTGGAATTCATAAATAATACCAAACTGCTACAGGCTGAGAGCCAGAGGAGGAGGAAAGGCTGAAGTGGGGGCATGTGTGGGCTCAGCAATACCTTAGAGAGTGGGTCAGGAAAGGCTTCTCTGAAGACCTAAATTATGAGAAGGAGCGGGCAGTGGGAATGTGCTGTGTGCATGTGTTGGCAGGTGAGGGGATGTGTGTGAGTGGTAGAAAGAAGACCCTTTTAGATAGAAGGAGCAGCATACTCAAAGGCTCTGAGGGAGGAGAGATTTAATGGGAGTTGGTCATGAAAATACAAAACTAAATTTGGTCATGCTTTAAAAGTCCTGGAAAACCAGCATGGCCCAAGATGAGGATGGGGTCAAATAATCCAGGACCTTGAAGGCCATATTAAAAAAAAAAAGTTGGATTAATTCTAAGAGCAATGGGAAGCCACTAAAGAATTTTAAGAAGAGGTGTGGCATAATCTGATGCATATGAAGAGAACTTTTGCCACTGTGTGGGAATAGATTAGAGGTGGGCAAGAAGAGAAACTGGGAGACCAGTAAGGAGGCTTTTTCAAAATCTGGGCAAGGGGTGGATGCCAGAAATCCACCCATGACCTTCTGTTCAGTAAACACCTCTCTAACAGTCTTTCTTATGTCCTTCCTAATCAGATCAAAGAGGATGGACCGACTGATTCAGACTTCTGCCTGCAAGCCAGTGAACACCTAGAGTAATTTGAAATCTGCAGAGTTTGAGGTATCTGGAAAGACAGCTCTAATTTTAAACTTAATTGTATTCAAATGTTTCCTAAGAAGCTAAATTCCTCCTTTTGACAGGAGTCTGACATAAAAACAACAACTACAAACCCCAAACCCACAAGTCCTTAGGATGTCAATCAGAGTTTGAGTTCAAAAACTAGGGATTGTAAAATAGTCCTTGGAAATAACATTGCAGTTAAAATGTTCTCCACCAGCATTGTTTGGAAGGATAGCAAACCCAGAGCAAGACAAACCTTCCAAATAATTTTCAGATCAAATTTGTCACCTGAGGTGTGGGTGAGTGGTGAAATGGAAAGAAGGTGAATTTTAGAGCCAAATAGACCTGGGTTTGAATCTCAGTTCCACTGTTCAACTGACTGCAGTTCCTGAGTGTCTGTTTCTTCAGAAAGTGAGATAATGTGCGTACAATAATTGGTACATTGTCAATATTCAGGGAGTACAATTCCCCTTTCTTCTGGGAGTTCTCCTTCCCTCTTCTAAAGGGACTTTTGTTGGCTGTGACACGCTTCTAAAGATGTTCAGTTAAATATTCTCCCATTATCACAGAAATATGAAAAGCATAAACTGAATCTTTTTTTCTTTTTTCCTTCTTTTTCCCTTCCCTTGACTTCTCTCCTTTTTCCTTCGTATTTTTTAAAAAAAGTTTTATTTTTTTATTCCCCCTCCTCTTGTTGTTTGTACTTGCTGTCCGGTCTTTGCATCCATTCTCTGTCTGCTCTCTGTGTCTGCTTGCTGTCTGCTTGTCTTCTCTTTAGGAGGCACTGGGAACTGAACCTGGGACCTCCCATGTGGGAGAGAGGCACTCAATCACTTGAGCCACCTCCACTTCTGCTTTGTTGTCTCTCTCATTGTGTTTCCTCTTTGTGTCTCCCTGTTATGTCATTTTGTTGCATCAGCTTGCCATGCCAGCCCCTCGTGCCAACTTGCTGTCTTGCTTGTCTTCTCCAAGAGGCACCAGGAACCAAACCCGGGACTTCCCATGTGGTAGGCAGGAGCTCAATCGCTTGAGCCACACCCACTCCCCTCTCCTTACTTTTTAAAATAGAAATAGTGCAGGTTAGCAATTATGTACTCACCGTAAAGCTTATTAGTAGGCCCCGTGCTAGTTAATTTCCATGCATAACTCATTCAGTCTTCACAACAATCCCAAGAGGGAAGTACTAATATCATCCCCCTTTTATAGGAAAGAAGTTGTGACTTGGAGAGGTTTTATTACTCACCCAGTATCACATGAGCATTAAGTGGTGGCACTAGAATTTGAATCCAGGCAGCACAACCCCAGACCCCTGTTAGGGCAATTGTGCATTTTTTAGACTTCTCTCTCTGTTTAGACATTTTTACTGGGTGTGGGACATGACAATTTTGAACCGCTGATGACAATGGTGTGTACGTGGGGGTACTGCAGGATCTGGTGTCTATGTGAGTGCATGTATGTACGCACCTTATGCATGAAAAATTGTTTTCGCCCCCTTTATTGTCCACCATCTGTGTCACACCTGGAGGCACTCAGTGTTTTCCCGAAATATAGATGATTCATACAATTATTGTCTTACAATATCTAACCTCCCAGAGGAGAGAGTAGAGGGGAAAGTTCATTTGCAAAGATCAGTTATGCTTTGAAAGGCATCTTAATTTGGTGAGTTGGAGAAAGCCAGGCTACTAATTGATTAGCTTGTTTCTTGACCCGCTAATTGAGACTTGCTCTTTACTCACATGGCTTCTATGCAGTTTTGGCTTCAGTTGTGTCTCCGAGCTAAGCTTGCCAAAATCAGATGCTTTGGGGTGTAGAGTTAACAATCTGGCAGAGCATCTGCAGATGTAATGTAGATGCCGTTATGGAAAAATGAGTACCCCTCCCCCCACCAATTAGAGAAGATTGGTCTCTTGCTTACTCTGTTGTTACAAGTGTGCTCTTTAAAATACCTCCACCTTCTATTCCAAAATAGAAGACACACTTTTTTTTTTTTTTGAAGAGGGAAACCTGTGCATGTTTAAAGGTTATTTATATTACAAATTCACGTTCTCAAGCAAGTGCTTGGCTGGGACGAGTTGATTCAGTTAAACTAGTCAATCTAGGATGAGGTTGAGTGAGAACGTTTCATGTGGAGTTTACCCTTTTCAGAGAATTGAGAACTTCAATGGAATCTGCAGAGAGGGGAGCAGGGTAAGGGACTTGTTGAGTTCTGTGGGTCTCTGGTTCACTCTGACTGGGGGGTAGGTTCACATTCTGGATTTTCTTTAATATCTTCCCTCAGTTTCCTCAGTCTGCTGGGTGGTCAGCTGCCTGGCTCAGTGCTTTTATGCACATATGACTGACTGTGATGGTTGTAAGCATGATTTTCACTTTCAAAGTAATACTTCCATATTACAAAAAAGAGACGAGAATAAAAGTTACTTAACTCTTCTAAAGTAATAACCAAATCATCAAGTTTTCTTGATATGAGTGCATGTATGTACGTACCTTATGCATGAGAAATTGGTCTCTCCCCTTTATTGTCCACCATCTTCTCTAATTAGCAAGGGAGCGATACTTATTTTGTAAAATAGGTATAATACCCTATCCTTTTTTAAGGACCAATACAAGAATATATTTAAAGCAGAGAGTACAGGGCCTAGCCTTCAATAAATGGTAGTAACTGTTTAATTCATATTTTAGCTGTATTTTTTCAAACTTACCTATCTGCCTCCTTTTTTTCACCTTCCTTCCCTCCCTTCCTCCCTTTTTTCCAACATTTAAACCAGAGACTACACACAAACTGGTAAGGAACTTATCATGACATTTGTCTAGAACATTTATTTAAACAGTATATCTTATGAAGAAAAGAGGGAACCCTACCCATTCACTAATTTCTTGACAATGACTATTTATCATTGTATTCCTCTGCCTGGAGTCAGGAATGGAACTAAATCTGGCAAGCTGCCTGGCCCTCTGTCCTTCCTTTCCATCCCCATTCCTTCTTTGCTTTCCACATAGTTCATAACTGGAAGCAGCCAAGTCCAGGAAACATACATTCTGATTTCAAAAGATGTGTTTGCCTGGACTGGGAGGCACCTACAAGAGCAGAGTATTCCCAGAATTTTAAAAAATGCAGCCGACTAAGAAGTTGTTGAACTCTCAGAGAACTAGAAGTTAGCCAAAACTGGACCTACCCCTTTCCTCCCTGGTCTCCATTTCCACTTAAAAGCTCTTCTTATTTGGTTAAGCAGTAGAGTCACAACTTGAACTTGGAGATAATTTTGCTCTGATGCGTTTTGCCTCTGAAATGAATGTGTTAGAAATCGGGTTGAGGCAAGATGACCTCCACTTTCTCTTCCAACCCTGTGACTGTGTGATTTTTATGAACAAGAGGAGGAACACGATGCCATCAAATGGCATTTACTCTTTTGAAAGTTTCCCAAGAGCCACACAACTTGAAGTCTATTTATTCAATCCCTTCTGAAAAGGCTGGGTAGTCTTTAAACACGTGTCAAGACTGCCTGGCTTAATGCCTGTATATTTTACTAAGAGGTTGGTGGGCTTATTTGATTTAGCTCATGTTAGAAGTTTAATTGTTTTTTTCTTCTTTTTTGCCGGCATTGACTGTATCTGGTAGAATAAAGCTTTGTCCAAGTTCCTCCTCTCATTCCTTACACACATGAGATTGGGACCATGGATAGCTGTTTTCCTGAGGTTCCTAGTGGACCATGTGTTTCACATCAAGTGAGCAAATACCTTTTCAGCTGAAAACCTTTCAACAGCCTCAAGTTTCCAGACCATACTTTACCTCTGGGCTCCAAATAGATCCAGCCTTACTTCATATCGGTTCACCCTTAATATTGGCATAATAGATGCTGATTTATAAGAATACATTCCAAAGAACTGTTTGGGATTATGCCTCAAGTTTTACACCCGTTATTTCCCCCAATCCAAGTCATGCCATGCTCTTGTGGGAAACTCTATGCATGTTGGTAATATTAATATTAATGGTATAGTAATAATTATGCCCCTGGTACTTGATATTTTATCTCATTTAATTTTCCTAAGGATCCTATGAGGTAGGTATAGTTATTACCCACATTTTACAGATGAGGAAATAAACTTAGGGAGATTAAGTCACTTGCTCAAAATAGCAGAGTTAGAATGCAGAGTCATGATTTAAATCTAGGTTTATAACAGGAAAGTTCAGGCTTTTAATTTCCACACTTATGGTCTCTAAAGTGGGAAGGCTAAGAGTTAAGTCCTTTTCTCATTTAAAGAAAAAGTGTTTTGGGTTTTTGTTGTTTCTCTCTCTTTCTCTCTCTTTTAATAAAGATTCTCTAAAAGGAGTACTAAAAGTATACTTTCCTGTTTGTCTCTAAAATCTTAGCAGTGTACCTGGGACATACAAGAAGTGTCCCGAAAAAAAGTCTAAGCAAACCACCCAACTGTAGAAGAGGATCAACTAGAGCGTGAGGAGGCGTTTTTATTTTCTTGGTCTTGGATTCCAGCGTCGTCTTGCTGCGAGGCGGCTCTTTCCTGGGAGCTGGAGGCGTCATGCCCTCCGTCAGACTTGGAAGCAAAACAGCTTTGCAAGCAGTGGACCTGGGCAGGGGACTCCAGGCTGCCCGCCCCCACAAGAGAGGGTTCTTGCTGGCCCCACGAGGAGGGAACTCGGGCAGCCTGGCCAATAGTCCTGATGGGCGAGAGATGGGGGCGGAAGGGCAGGAAGGGTCCCTTTTTGGTCCCAGTGCCCTAAGCCCCGAGGATTGGGCAGAAGGTGCAGCCGAGAGGACCGTCCACGGAGCCCACAGCCCCTTGGAGGGTGGGCCCGCAGTGCTGAGTAGCTGAGCCCCACCCCCAGTTTGGAGCCCTTCTAGCTGCGAGTGCCATGCCCCTGAAGTAGGGCCCTTTCTGTTGTTTGGGAGAAAAAAACAAGTTTCAGAGGAAGCTAGCTCTGGGATGGAGGGGGTCGTCAGACCAGACTTTGTTTCTATTGGGAGAGATGTCCCCTACTTTGTTTCTATTGGGAGAGCTGTCCCCTACCCCAGCTACTTGCAATGTGCGGGTCTGGGTCTTTACCACCCTGGTCAGGGGCAACTCTGCCTGCTCGGGGCGGCAGGGACCTGACCTTGTGGCTGCCCCAGCCACACCCTGGTCCCCAAGCCCCTGGGCTTGGCTTCACTTGGAGAAGGCGCTGGCAGAGAGACTTTTTATTTATTCCTGTCGCTTAGGCTTCCCAGCCCTTTTCCCTCTTTGGTAGCTGCCTGGGGGCGTGGCCAAGGTGGGGGGGTATCCCTGGCCCCTAGTGGCCCTGATGCCCTGTGCCCCGCCTGCCCCGGGGCACCTGCTCCCTGCTGTGCTGCCTGGATTCCCCTTCCACCTTGCAGCCCTTCCTGTGGGTTTTATGAGGCCAGTGCATCTGCACTGAGGCAAGGAAACTCTGAGAGGGTGAGGCCGCTTTTCCTTCCCCTCCTATTCGATCAAATTAGAGCGACAAGGATCTTTGTGCTCATCTGATCAAACCTCCTTTTTAGATGAAGAAATCAAGCCCTGCGAAGGCGGTGGTTTGCTCAGGGTCACAGCTCTGGCAGTGCCAGTGCCAGAACAAAGGCTATCTGTGCTCTTCTCAGTGCAGCAAGGTGGGCAGAGGCAAGAGTCTGAAATTACAGAGGCAGGAGGTGGCCCTGGCAAAGAACGGAGAGAGCTAAGGTTTTGGTCCTAAATTATAAATGAATTTATATTTTCTTGAAAAAAAAAAATATATATATCAGAATTCTAGATGTATAAGGAATCTGAAAAGCTTTCTTGGTCCAGTCCTTCGGTAAAATCCAAACTCTTTTCCAGAATCTACAATAAAATGCATGATCTCTCCCTGCTTCAATCCTGACGCCTCCCCCTACTCCCCATCTACCCTGTCCCCAAGTTTTCTTAATGCTAGTCTCCTCTGAGTCCTAGAGCTTAAGCTCTTTTCTGCCTAGGGCTTTTTTGCCCTCATCCCATCTGCTCCCTGACCTTTTCTTCTTTGTGGGCTGGCTCCTCTGTCTGCCTCAATTTAAATACCGATCCTCAGAGAAGTTTTTCCTGTGGAGGAAGGTCCTCTACCCCATCCTTTATCATTTCACTTTTATTTCTTTACCCTTCATCACTGTTCGTAATGAATTATTTGTTAGTTCACTTGTTTAATGCTTGCCACTCCTGCTAGATTAAAGTACAGTGAAGGCAGGACTTTGTTTGTCATGGTCAGTGCCAACAGATGGCACATCTGTTGAACCCACGGCTGGCTGGCTGGTGGCTGGCTGGATAAGTGAAGGAAGGAATCTCCATCTGCCAGACCCCAGATATACACGCCTTTGAACAGTATTACCGGAAGCTCCTAAAGCTTTAAACTCCAATCAAAATTCAAATTTGTTTTCTGATAGTAGTAAATTAAATTTATTAATACTTCAGTGTGAAGTAGCTTTTCAAACTAAATAGTCAGCAGTTATCAGCATTCCAAGAGACTGAAATAAGGTGTTATTTTTGGGGAAAAGAGGAAGGCTCAGGGCTTGGGAGTACTGCATGTAGGTAGTAAGTGCATGCATGCAGCTGCATAAAACGCCCACTTCCAAATTTTGGACAGTTAAAGAAATCCCAGTTAACACCTGCTTACTTTTCCCATAAATCAAGCTCTTCCCTTAGATCCTCTAGATCAGGGGTTCTTAACCTTTTTTGTTCCACAGACCCGTTTGCCAGTCAGGTGAAAACCATGGACCCCTTGCTAAGTCCACACCATACTGTGTATTATTTAATAAATATATCACTCCCATACCAACACATCTCCACAAGAATTTTTTTTTTTTGTTAAGATTTATTTTATTTATTTATTTATCCCCCCTTGCTGCTTGTGCTCGCTGTGTCCATTTGCTGTGTGTTTTTCGGTGTCTGCTTGTATCCCTTTGTTGTGTCATCTTGCTGCGCCAGCTTGCCACACCACATGGGCCGGCTTACCTTCACCATGAGGCCCCCGGAATGGAACCCGGGGCCTCCTGTATGTAAATGAGACCCAACTACTTGAGCCACATCCGCTTCCCAATAATGTGTTTTTGAATTTCAATTCAAGCTCACGGACCCCTGGTGAAGAACCCCTGCTCTAGATCCAATGCCTCCTTGTGTTCCTGGGGCCTAGTCCAGTGCCTGGTGCTCCACTAACATTTATCAAACTGTGTTCATACAGGAAAAGAGTAGATACATTTTGAAACAAAATTAGCCCATAAGTATTTTATACATTTAAAATGATGATAACAATATTGAGTGATTATTGAGTGCTTTCTATATGCCAGGCAATATGTAGTTTTGCTCTTAGTGTCATTTAATTCTTTTAATGAACCTTTGAAGTAGGCACTTTTGTTATTTCTATCTTAAAGATAAGGAAACCAAAGCTAAGGTAATTAAAAAAAAAAAAGCAAAACCAAATCAAACCAAACCAAAGCAAAACAAAAAACCTCCCCAATATCATACAGCAAAGAGGTGCAGAGCTTAAATGCAAAGCTGGTCTCCTTGATTCCATCCAGAGGTTTTGCAACTAATCACTCTCCTATGGACACAAGTCTTCTCACTTTCCCTTTCCCTGATGGGGAATCCAAGACAGGACCTACCTGGTTGCAGAGGCTGAAGGAGTTGCAACAAGGAGGGTAAGCAGGCAACTGTGGGGACTTTTCCTGCCTATAATTCACTTTGTGATTCTTAAGGAGCTTTGTAGCACTCCTGGGTATGTAGGAATCTTTCAGGGAAAGCACTGGGATGGAATTTCTTGTTAGTGTTCACAGATGAGGGGTAATGGAAAGAGACCAGACCCAAGAGTGTGTCTTTGCACCTGCTTTGTGATTTGGGGCACAGTGTTGAACTCCTCTGAGGTGGAGTTTTTTCATCTGTGCAAAGCAGACAAGAGTAAGGGTTACCTCAGGGGTCTGTAGTGAGCACCGAAGGAGTGTAATGCATTTGAAAGTGTTCTGTAGGCAGCACATTTTTAGAAATATGAAAATTATCATCAGTGATGGCCGTTACAAGTGAAAAACTTGGTGTCCATTTGGTCCACGCCTAGGTGATCAATATGTCTTTGCTGATTGATTGGCACAGCATCTAGGGCCCAAGAGTCCCGAGTTCCATCGGCTATTGACAACTCTAGTGGGTGGCAGATCCCAGGTGTCGAGGCTATGACCACTATGGTTTTTATTGTCCAGAGAGATAAATGAGGCCAGGTTCCCAAACATTTGGCACATTTGCGTTTATTAAAAGTAATTGTCACAGAGATATAAAAGTCAGGATTAGTGGTCACCAAATATCCTCTTCTCTACTGACAGGCAGCCATGTCTTGCACAGTGACCACACCGGAAAATCTCTGTGGAGCACCGAATCTGCTGGGAAATGCTTCCAATCATTTCTGAGTCAGCTTTCTGACTTTTTGGTTTTGCTCCTTCCCATGTGAAGCATTTATAGAAATGTGTTTGGCTCTGAGCGACAAGCTTCCATGAATGGAGAAAAGCACGCCTCAGTTAGGGGTGTTGAGTGGCTCACACGAGATTCTAAAGTGAGAGATGAATGGTTTCGTGTTTTGTGGTTCTGAAAGTCGAGGGATACAACGTTCTTAGAAGGATTGAGTGTACCAATTAGGCAGAACACGGAATGCTTTCCCTTAGCACGTCCAAACCAAACCACTTTTGACATAGATGGGAGAGTCAATCTATGTCCTCAAGTCATTAATTATAAAGGTGTTGCATTCCTTGGTGGGGGGAAATGTAGGCAAATCACAAGAGGAAACAGAAATCATATCAAATCTTTTTTTTTTTTTTTTAAAGATTTATTTATTTATTTATTTATCCCCACCTTGATGCTTGTGTTTTACTGTGTCCATTCGCCGTGTGTTTCTTCTGCGTCTGCTTATCTCCCCCTTGCTGTGAGGTCCTGCTGCATCAGCCCACTGCGCCGCGCGGGCCGGCCTGCCCTCACAAGGAGGCCCTGGGAAGTGAACCCGGGGCGTCCTGCATGGTAAAGGGGGCTCTATCGATTGAGCCACACACGCTTCCTGCTGTGAGGTCTTGCTGCATCAGCCTACCGCACTGCGCGGGCCGGCCTGCCCTCACAAGGAGGCCCCGGGAAGCGAACCCTGGGCCTCCCATATGGTAAACGAGAGCTCTATCCATTGAGCCAAACCCGCTTCCCTCAAATCTTACCTTCTGTGATGATATTGCGACTTTTTGTTTGTAGGATCTGGAGGAGCTCCACAGTGGGTGCATCCTTCCTCACCCTTTTTATAACTAGACGCAGAAATACAAGGGAGACAAATGTTCCACAACTAAAGGGAATAGGATACTGACACCTCTGCTTCTCTACACAAGCAAGGCCTTTTCTTACCTGGTCTGATAATTGGTATTGGCCCCATATGACCGAAATGCTGGACCATCCTGGAGTTACAAGCCTACGAAGCAAGCTATCAGCAACAGAGCAGTACTGGTGCAATGTGCTGCTGTAAACATGTCTGGCAACAGCTTGTCTTTAAATATTGTATTTGTTCTAAGTGTTTGTTCTGAACTTCTAAGTCTAACCAACAGCTACATGTACCATACATTTGAACAGTTTAGATGACAGACACGTGCTCTTTTGGGGTATTATGTATATACTTTTATTTTTTTTCAAGAGAAAAATGTTTCCTTGGCAAATCTGGACGCAAGAAGGGATTTAACTTCTGGGACTGGAGGTTTCTTTTGTCTCAGTTTCCAGATTGACCAGGATGCGGGACCTATTTAAACACATCTCAAAATCCCATCAGGATTAACATTGTGAGTAGGTGTGTGTGTGCACTTATAACTAGGTAGCTGTGACCCTGGCTGACAGCCAAAAACTTAGAAGATGTGAGAACTTAAGCAACTTCTTAGAACTTTGGGGACTCTGAATACATTGGGTACATCAAAACATTTGTATGAAAAAAAGTAAAATAAAAAAAATCGACTTTGTTACCCAGATACATAGAATATAATATATGATGTTACATAATGCTAAATATCTAGTTGATTGGTTTATTGCTTTTGAAATTTTCATTTGGGTTTTTAGGCTACATTTAGACATAGCATGTGAATTCGTCTATCAGTTCTGTAAATAACAGGCTGTTTGTTAATAGTTTGTGGTCTAGACTTTTTTTCTTCCTAGTAAAATCGGTGGCATTTCTAATGCACTTGGGCACACCTGACAATATCCCATCTCGGTGGAAGGGATGTATACATATGCCTTTTGAGGGAGTGGAGCCAAACTTGAAAGGCATTACTGTCTGTATACAGCTGGATCTTTCTTCAAGAATTTTGTAGTTTACTTAACCAAGCTGTTTGGCTGAAGCTTCTTGGTATTTGATAAGGAAGAAGGGCAGTTACATACCATCCCTAAAAATGAAGCAGCTGTAAAATCTTATATATATATTTTTTATTTTTTTGAGGTTACACCTGGATGAAGGAGTTTCAAAATATGGTTTTGGAATCACGAGTAATTCCCCGGGTCTTCTTGCTTGTCCTCCAGCTTGCCTTTGCAGTATTAAAGTTTACAATGTGATACTGGGCGTGCTTTGGTTTCTGGTATGGATTAATTTATTTGTATTTATTATACTATTTATTATTTTTAACAAAAACCAGATGTCATCTCATTGGTGTTTCACCAAAGCACTACCAGATTTATTTCTTTACCTTTTTAGTAGTCCACGAGGGCCTTTTACCTCACTGATATGATCCATAGACAAAAACATCATATCTTGGTTTATTCTAGATTTTAAACAATTCAATAAACATTTATTAAGTATATCATGCACTATGATAAGTTCTGCAGTTACCAAGATGAAAGGATATCATGCCTAGTGATAGATAATTGTTTTAGAGACTGTAAAACATGATTAAGTGACAGGACCTGGGGCAAAGCTGCTTGGGTCTGAATCTTTTCTTCCTCATTTACTAGCTCTGTGCTCTGAGGCAAGTTTCTTAATCTCTCTTTATCTCAGAGAGGATAAGTAACATATAAATGGGGATGAAAATTGTACCTTCTTATAAAGCTATTGTAAGAATTAAATGAATTTACCACACACACAGTGCTTGAGCCGTGCCTGGCATAAAATAAAAGCATAATAAATGTTAGCTGCTACTGCTGTTACTCAGAATTAGGTAGACAATACTAGAATTTGATCAGAATCACCCAGGAGAAAGCTTACTAGATGCAGATTCCTGCACCTCCACCTCAGAGAGCCTGACTTAAGAGGCTGGGTGAAGCCTGGGATCCTGGGATTTTAACAATCATGCTGGGTAATTCTGATGTGGAGCATTCAGGGCCACCCTTGGAGGGACAACATGGGGGGAACCGAATGAACTTATTTTTTTTTTTTTGTAATAATAAACTTTGTTTTTGGAGAAGTTAATATTGACACCTGTGACAGTATGGATGAACCTCAAGGACCTTATGCTGAGTGAAATAAGCCAGACACAAAAGGATGGATATTGCATGATCTCACTGATATGAACTAGGGATAGTGAGCAGAGTCACGGAAATAGGCTATGGAAGATAAGTTACCAGGAGATAGGAGGAGAGAAGAGATTGGTGAGATGATGCTTAATCCATGTGGAATTACCTTCACAGTGGAAGTCATGTTATATACTCTGATTTTTGAAGGATGAATAGAAGTTCAACAGGAAGAGAGAATAACATGTGCAAAGACAGAGTTGTGGATCATCATGATATGTCTGGAGCATTAGTTTTTCCATGTCAGAGGTGTGTTAAAAGAGTGGGTAGATGGTTGGAAGCTGGTGATGGAGTTAGGGAGATAAGAGTAATTTCTGGATAGCACCTGACCATCTAATTAAATAATTTCAGTGAACAAATGGGCCAAATTGTTTTCTGTTATGAAAGAGTGATTGGAAGTTTAATTTTGCAGTTAGTTGTGATTAATAGAGACAGTCACCACTAAGCTAGTTAATCACCATGGGCCAGTTAATTCTGCTCTGATAGCCAGTGCTGAACATTTCTAGGAAGAAGTCAGCTTAGACTCTAGTAGTGGGGAATATTTAGACATAACAATGAATTAAAAATAAGGATGTGGGGTCTCTCCTTCCTCCTGTGGATATCCTCCAAAACAAGATAGGCATATGAGGGGTTAAGATATTTTAGATGTTTGGGGAGTTAATTAGGTTATGCCTCAAAACCCCTTCTACTTTACAAAATGAGAAAGTATCTTGGGGAACACAAACGTTCCTGCTTTCCCTTTTTGTCAGCCCAAGTAAACTTTTGAACATATTAGGGGGCTGTTCTCCCGCGGAAGAGGTGGGTATAGCGCGGTTTGGCTTTGGGCAGCCCTGGGAAGCCCCCGGGCCGGGACCTCCCCTCTGACGCAGACAGCATGGGGCTGGGGCCCTGGCTGCGGAGGCGCGGCCGCCAGTGGAGGTCCCGGCGCTGGGCCCGGGCGGGCGCGGGACTCTGCGGGGCTTGGGCGGGTGGACCCCGGCCATAACTCGCTGACACCCTCTCCTTCGCGACCCCAGGCCGTAGGCAGCCATGGCCGCCGGCCGGAATAGCATGATCCTAAAGCCGCACTTTCTCAAGGACTGGCTTCGGCGTTTGGCCACGTGGTGCAACCAGCCAGCCCGGAAGATCCGCAGGGAAAAGGGCACCGCCTTGCCCTGCGCCCTGCCTCAGGACCTATCTCGCCCCAAAGTGCGGTGTCACATCACAGTGCAAGCCGGCAGGGGCTTCAGCCTGGAAGAGCGACCGGTGGCTGGCAGCCAGAAGAAGGTGGCCCGGACAATGGGCATCTCCGTGGATCCCAGGAGGCGGAACAAATCCACTGGGTCTCTGCAGGCCAACATGCAGCGGCTGGAGGCGGACCGCTCCAAACTCATCCTCTTCCCCAGGAAGCCCTCTGCCCCCAAGAAGGGAGACAGCTCCGCTGAAGAGCTCAAATTGGCCACGCAGCTGACAGGCCCAGTGATGCCCATCCGGAATGTCTACAAGAAGGAGAAAGTCAGGGTCATCACCGAGGAAGAGAAGAACTTCAAGGCATTTGCCAGCCTTTGAATGGCCCGTGCCAGCGCCGGGCTCTTTGGCATCCGGGCAGAGAAGGAGGCTGCAGAATAGGATGTTGAGAAGAAAAAGTAAAACGCTGTTGGGGACTTGTAATAAATCAGTAAAGCTGCCAAAAAAAAAAAAAAAATAATAATAATAATATAGTAGGGCAGGCAAAGGGTCTGTATTGCAGATAAATAAATTAATTCCAGGCAGAATAAATCATTTTCTTCTTGCATTGTTTCAAGTCAATGGGACTTCGAAAGTGAAATTGAGCTGGAAAAGGTTCCACATGAATTCTGGTGCCACATGGCTTTGTGGCCGGATAAAGTTTTATGGCAACTGTTTGGTGGAGTCCCTGAATCATCTGATTGAATGGGGGAATAATGGGGATCCTGTGGGAAAGCTTGCCTGGTGAGGTGTAGTTGTTAGTAAGGCAAAGGGAAAGAACTTAAAAAGAAGCTATAGGCTTGTTAATTGGCAAAATTATTCTGGAGTTGGTCAGCTTTTGTTCTTTTTTTGTTGTTTAATTGCTGTTCTAAAGTTCTGTGGTCATTGTTTGTCACTGTAGTAGTAGAAACTATGTAATCTAAAAAGGAGTTACTTGTCAAACCAAAGCCACTGCCATTAGAAAACTTTTCCCACTCTGTGCTGCTTCATTTTAATTGTATCAGCTTTTGGCAATAACATTAGAAAAAGCAAACCAGCCCTTTAAATCAGGTCAGAACTTGATAGATGTCTACCTGACATCAAAACGGATACTTGGCAAGGGAGAAGAAGAAAGCCTGTTTTTTTGCGCTTTTGTCAAGTGGACGAGAACTTGCTTAAAAATCCTTTAGATGACACATTGGAATAGCTCTCAGCAAGATTTTCCACCTAGGTACAGTAACCAGAGGTGGGTAGCATAAAAAAAAAGTAAAAGATTGTTGGTCTTTGGATGTTTCTGAGAGAGCTTGTGTTTAGATTAATGGATGACAGACGGAGTAGTGGGTCATGAAGGGTGGCCAAATCCTTTGAAACACAATAGCTCCATTGTATATCTAAGAACTACTAAATTCAAAGCAACGCATGGGCTTGGATGCTTCTGTAAATATACATTAGCTTTCAACCAAACCAGAAATTATAGCAGCTTTTATTCTTTTTCTTAAGGGAAGAAAGTGAGAGAGAAAAAGAGACAAACAAAAAAGCACCCAGAGAACCTTATTTTGCAACTCCAACTTCTTTTCCTTTTGACATCGCATTTAAAGTTGCAGTGGTCCTGTACGAATGAATATGGGGTTTTATCCCTGAGAACAGAGGCCTGCTGTCTCCTGCAGGCTTTTCTTTCCTGTTTGATTGGCAGGGCTTTCTGTCTCACTCTCACTAGAGAAGAAATACTGTTCAGAGTTTGACACAAGATATTACCAGCGGAATAAACAGTGCTATTTTCATGACAAAATGGATGTTTAAGATTAAGGATTTATTTAAGGCTACTGGTAAACAATCTTCCACTTGAATAGGAGATACTCTTACAGGAAACAATTTTTACCAACTTCATTTTGATGTTTTCCAAGCTTTTCCGATTGAGCATACAGAAGCACAGTGTATGCAGAGATATTGCTGTAACCTTCTGTTATTAGCAGAACTAAACACACAGCAGTAATCTCTTTCAGAATTTCCTCCGTGAGACAGAGAAAGGTTGTCTAAAATGAAGAACCGTGTGTAAACGGAAGGTGGCGCTCTAAGACTGGCTGCAGTGCAGCAGAGTGGCCGCCCAGCGGGAAGACAAAGAGGCTGTTGGAACAGTTATCTCACTGTCCCCAATCCACTCCCTCCCTTTCCTTTTCAAATGTAGGAAAGGAAAAAAGAAAAAGAAGGAATCCTCAGCCAGAAAAACAAAGGGCGCCAGAGAACCAAATATATGCAGCTGAAGAATTTAAAAAAGTATGTCAGAGGACTCAGGAGAGGAACTTCAACATCACATATTCCCACTCCCACTGTCAGTCATTTCGCAGTTGTCCTGACATGGCTTTTCCTTCTCTTCTCCAGCCACATCACCACCTCTCCACACCATCCCTAATTTGGCCCTCAGTGATTTGGCCATATTTGCCAGCACGAAAGACTTCCTCTGGGAAGACTCTAGGCCCCCGCTGACATCATCACGCTCAGCAGGAACAGTTATTTCTTAAACACCCCCATGGGTGGTGCTAAGGGAAGTTAAACACTGCCGCGTTCCGTGGGGAGCAGAGGTGTCCTCCCGACCACCCGGCTTTTTTTTTATGAGGTGAGGTGGGCGGAACTGAAGTTAGGACACAGTTCTCGGCCCAGCACTACAAATAAGGGGCCCCGCTCAACCTCCCCCGGACTCTTTTCTTCGTTTGTAAAATGAAGGGATTGGGCTAAATGGTGTCTCCAAGCGCTAAGGTTATGTCTATTCATAAAATAAAAAGTGAGAGGTTGAGGCACGAAGTCAAAAATGTCAATCCCCAAACAAGACTCTTAATGCAAATTTTAAGTTAATCCCCGCCCCACCCTCTCGCCGGAGTTTGAATTACCTGTTAAAGTTCTTCAGTGCTTCATTTCTGTCTCTGTGGTGGATTGATAAACAGGTGTTGATTGAGCTATTACTCTACAGTCAAAATGACACAAGCAGATTAGGAGACAATGCCTTCACTTGCAATTTTCTTTTTGGCTAATTTATAAAAGTTAAACTTTTCTTTATTATGGGTTATAAACCCAACAAAATATTAGTTGATAAACTGATAGATTTCACTTATATCTGTTCTTCTGTTCTTAAAATTTTAAATATAAATTTTTAAAATTTAACAGGTGCTAATGAGAACCAGGTTGCCCAGTAGGATAAAAAACAAAAATGTCAATATGTGTCACAATAATCATCCTCAATAATGGGCAACATCATACTTTGACTGGAATAAATGGACAGATGTAAACACTAAGAGGAGTCCTGATAGGGCAAAGATATTGAAAGGAGATATTAAATTATTTTAAAAATTACTCATATGCTTACATTATGTTCAAACAAAGAGAGTAAAGACACTGTGAAGCAGTATGTGGGGAGAGGTTTAGCAGTTACATGTGGGGCAGAAACTTCTCAGCCTCAGCTCTAGAGTGGCTCTCTAAGCAGCAGGTAGGAATGGATACGAAGCCAATCTTGTACAAAAAAGGAAAATATTCTTCAGGGAAAGACCAACACATGATTTCAATACAATTAAGAGTCTTCACTTTCACCCAGGAAGTGGAATGCTCTACAGTTTTATTCTGGAAGTCAGTGTGGCCCATTTTCCTGTAAATGTTTGTAAATATTTGATAAATTCCTTGAGGGTATATTGCAAAATCTATTCACCCCCTGCAGTGCCTACTTTGCATGCGGCTTTTGCAATAAGAGGTGCTGAAAAGTAGTTATTGAACTGAATGTTCTCATTAATTCTATCTTCTTAAATGTATCATTGCAGTTACAGAAACAAGCAAAGAAACAAACAAAAAGATCCTTGCATGAAGTCATCATTTGATTTGTACTAGATGGTAAGTGTATTTCTAGCTCTGGAAACTAGATAGCCACCATTATTTTTCCCAACTTGATCTAGGCTGCTGGGAATGGGCTGCCCCAGTTGAGAGCAGAGATTACATGTTGCTCGCATATTGCTGAGGTCATTAGGCATGAATATACTAAACACCAAAACTCTTAATTTAGTGCAAGCCTTTGGCTGTTCCTTAGATCCAGCTTTTGAGGGGTTTTTTTTTTTTAAAGCAGTTTTATTGAGATATAGTCACACTCCATACAATCCACACAAAATTTTACAGTCAGTGGGTCTCAGTATAATCACAGAGTTGTGCATTCATCACCACAATCAATTTTAGAACATTCTCATTACTCCAAAAAGAAAAACCCCATACCCCTTATACACCCCTTTTTGTTGGCACTTAGCATTGGTGTGGTGCCTTTGTTACAGCTGATGAAAGAATATGAAAACATTACTGTAAACTATCGTCCATAGTTTGCACGAGGTGTATTTTTCCCTATAAACCACGCTTTTATTAACATCTTGTAACAGTGATGTACATTTGTTATAGTTCCTAAAGGAACATTCTTATATTTGTACTAGTACCACAGACATCATTTATATTTTTATAAATAAAAATATTTATTTATATTAATATTAATGAAGGTCACTTTCTATTTGGATAATTTCTGAAAAGGAGTTCTGAGTTAGGGCAGTGCGGAATCTAGTTCTGGGGCATTACAGGGTCAAGACCAGCAGCAGTATGGCAGAGCGCTTAGTAGGCACACAGACATATAGAATCATGTCTGCAATCACAGAAGCAGTATTGCATTTGGGGTTTGCTCATTTGAGGTGGTGGTGATGATGATGGCACTGGAGTAGGTGTTCTAGTACGTGATGTGCTAGAAATCCCTGTTCTTTCCTTTATTGTTTAATCTCCTGGAGCCTTTAATTCTTCATCTGTAAAATGGGAACTCATGACAGAGAATGTGAGTTAAATGAGATAATATGTGTAAAGTGCCTAGGACATGGAGGTCATTAAATAGTAGGCTATTTTTAGTATCTGAGATATGATCTAGAAAGCCTTCTTCTTCCCAAATATCTTTCCAGGCAGCTGCTAAAAATGCATTTAGTTTTAGATGAAGTTTGGGGCTCTCTGGAGTTACTGGGACGGAAACCCTAACTCCTCATTTAAAAAGCAAATGTATGAAATGCTTTTGTGCTCTCAAACTTTTAATTCTCTTCCTCTCCCCCTCCTTTCAATGCACTTCTCAGAAATCCAGTTTCCAAATCCCGTTTTCATCACACCCACTGTCTTCAAGGTTCTTCATTCATACTTTTATGAGTGATAATAATTAAATGTGCTACTCTTCCCAAGAATATTTACTTATTAGTAGAGAACAAATCTGTGAACTAAGAAATAAAATGTGGAATGGGAGTCAAGCCTTGGCTAACGTGGGGAAAGGTATTTTTCAGACCAGACTCTTGAAATTAAACTCACTAATGCATGGAACCTATCATTTATGAAACTGTTAGAAAGTTTAGATGAAAGAATTTATCATATTAATTAGTTATCCTGAAAGGCCATAAGGAAAGAAACCTAGACAGGCATCATTCATTCATTTATTCGATACTTTTAAGTGCTCAGTTATGATGGGGTAGTCAAAGAGACCTGAGGTGCCAACCTTATGCAGGGAGCTCACAGTCCAGGGTTAGCTAGAGCAACAGGGAATCTGGAGGCAAAGTGGGGTGACCAAAAGGAAGGTTGTCTAGAAGCCAGCACTGACATCCAACATCTTTGGCAAGCCTGCTGCCTCTCACTGCAATTAGAAGGCTGCACAGGCCATGCCAGGTATATTCTGGACAGCTGAGAATTTCCTCAAGGGCCATGTATTTGTGGGTGAGCAATGGGTCCTTCTTTTAAAGATGTGGCCTGACCAGAATTATTGTTTAAGCAGGGAATTCTCTCAAAACATAATAAGCACAATTGTGGAATTTGGGGGGATAGTCTAGATGACCTCTGTTTAACCTTGGGACTATTTATGATTTTAACCTTTTTTACTCCCCAGGTGAACAGGAATAAAAATTTTCTGTTTCCACCTTTATATCCTTCACTACACTTATTGCAGGAAAAAGGTTTCTAAAGTCCACTGTTAAAAGCAGTAAAGAAACTCTAACCATGACAGGAAACACTACACCGAGCCTATGTAGAACTGAGTTTCAGGCTCACAAGATTGTGGCTTTTATTTGAAGTTGTCAGCTGTGCTATTGTGGGTTAACTGTTCTGAAAGCATACATTTCCCTCCCCTAAGCACTAAAGCTTAATCTTAAATAAGACTTAGCACTAAAGTCTTATTTTATTTGGTAACTATCATGTGCTTAAATATAGTTTGTGGGTGAAATTGTTATAAGTTGGCATTCGTATTTTATATGGTTTTGCGTTAGGAAACCTCAGTTAAAGAAAAACACTCACAGAAACTCCAGTAAATGTCCCTTTCTCAGAGCTTACGCCTTCGGTCCTCACTGTATTATTTTCTGAAACCCCGAGAAGCAATGCAAATAGGAAACAGCAAATATTGTGGAACTCAAGAAACTCAAAGCACCATGGGATCAAATTGTCCCCAGTTCTTTGATGGATCTTACTTTTAAAGTCATGTAACTCTTTGCTAAGTATTGTGAATAACATCTCGCTTATTTTGACCAAGCAGATACTGAAGGATTGACCTCATGAAAAGTGAAGGAAGTTTATCACTCAAGTAGTACTTACATACATGGGAACCTCTCAAAATTTAAGTTGCTGTTATTGTCAAGTGTTTCTTGCTTTGTGTTATTTCAGTTATTAAAATAATAAACAAACTTTGCATTTAAGTTCATGATTATGAGATATATTGTCCATGCTGAAGATATTGCAATTGCCCAATCTTCTGGAAAGAGGGTACATAGAGGTTGAATTGAAGGGAGCTATCATGGTAGGAAGTACGCATACACATTTTATTGCAGTCTTCCAGGGCTTCTCTTTGTGGCTGCAGGGACTTGCTGAGTGAATTAGTCTTCTGTTCAGATCACCAAATGAGGAAACAAAGGCAATAACATTTGTAGTGAAATGACTTTCCCAATTGCCTTCAAATAGGGCTCAAAGATGAGGGAAAAGAGACATTAAGCATTTCAAACTCTAAAAAGAAAAACAATTGGGACCAGAAACCTCCTTAGGGCTTTTAGATCCTGCTAGTTCCATCTTGTGGCTCTGCCATCTTGTATTTTCAAGCTCATCCTGGCAACACATACCACTTCCACTCATCTTCCATTGGCCAGAATTAGTCTCATGGCTAACCTAACTGCCAGGAGCCTGAGAAATATAGAAGAGAATATAGAAACGAGTGAATATCAGCAGTCATTGCAAATACTGTGGCTTGCCCCACCTTCTCAAAACCAACCCAATGGGGGCTTCAGGGAAGAGTTTGGAGGTAACTGAGAGAAGGGAAGATTGTCTCTGATTGGGGACAATAAGACTTATTGAGGTACCCTCTGTGTATATCTAAGTAGAGAAAAGACAATTGAGTGGTGGCAGGGCAAAGAGAGGAGGAAATGCCATTGGAAAGGAGAAGATGGCATTGGAGAGTCCACAGCCACACTGGCTGGAATGTTGAAGATGAAAGATCTCCCCATGATCCAAATGGCTCTAGCAAAAAGTAGTTGTATTTAAATAATTTATCACTTCCTCATTCAAGAGGTAGGACCTCAAGGTAAAGGGACCTAACAGTAAGGCTGTGGAATGCATGCCAGGTCCTGGAGTTGTGAGGAATTGGAGGATGTCTAGACAGCCAGAAATTCCACTTCAGAGAAGTGTGCAGTATGTATGGTCTTGCAGAAATCTCCAAAGAACCTTCACATGTGTCTGAGGACAGAGCCAACACTGAAGTTCTGATCACTCAGAGGGTGTTGATACTGGTCAGCAACAGGTATGTATATGGCAAAACTCAACAGAGAGAAGATTGTTTCTTCCTTACTCATTCATCCTTCCATCCCTCAATACCAGAGGAGTAAGGCTATGACAAGGGACCTGGAAGAGGAATGCCAAATCCAGGAGGGGAAAAGGAATAAAAGAACAGATCATGCCTACTCCACCCCCAGACATAATGGAAGAGAAGCTTTGAATTTGAAATGCAACTGGACTCTGATGATGAAAGCACAGGAAAATGATGGAATCTTCTGAAGGCATTGTTTGAGGATTAGAAAGGGAGCTTCAACAGAGCAGGCCTAAGGACACTAATTGGAGAATAAAGAAAAATGAGTATGCAGTGATACTCCCACTGAGATAAGGCTGTTAAATAAACAAATTGATAAAAGCCTTCAGTCTGACATTACTATCACTCATGTTTCTGGTGGTTTAGACCAAGGACTTGGATCTGAATTAGAAATCTGTGAGAGACTGATGTTGAAGAGTCAAAATGAGAGGAGGTTGGACATGCGGCCTCACAGGACGTGAGTGTTTACGAGCCCAACCCCTTCATCTTTCAGATGATCAAACTTGGAACCAG
>JAQZBX010037667.1:0-23708 GCA_029593785.1 Cabassous unicinctus | reverse complement strand
TAGATCCCAAGTGGTGAGAATGCCCCACCCCCCACCCCCCGAAGATTCTGAAGAACTAAGAGCTCCGGTAGCCAAGACCTAACCATGCCCCAAATTCCAAGACCATCACCAGAAGCGTCCACAACCACTGACATTGGAGAGGAGAGAATTGAAAGCTGCTGCTGCTGAATTTGCAGCCAGGTCACTTCACAAGGTGCTTGCGGAGCCTGTGTGCCTCTTGCAGGTGGCAAAGCCCCGACTTAACCAGAGAAGGACCTGAAGTCTGCAGGCACAAATATAACAGGGCCCTTGGGGAGCCCATTGCCCAGCAAAGCTGGAGGAAATAACCAGGCACTTGGAACATATCAGTGACAATACTCGGAGCACATTCTTTGAGGTTACTTCTGAGGTTATGCCAAAGACCAGGAATAGGGACACAGTTCTTCCTGGTCACGTAGATGTGGGCCTCAGCTCATGGTCTCCCAGGAAGCGCGGTAGGTTCCTCACGGCCCAGGTCTTGTCAAGTGGCAGAGTCCCTGAGGGCACTTTGAGCCTTTGAGTCATTTGCCTCACAATGAAATATGCATTTTTAAAGATACCTGGAGAATGTCTTTAGTCATTTGTCTGCTGAAATGTGTGGTTTGCTTGGCAACTGTATGAGTTGTGCCTGGTGAACATGGAGTGGCACCCCCAGACCCCTCGAGGGAAGACTTGCTACCCAGCATGGAGGGGTGCGGTCAGCAGGTGGCTGAGGGCTTTCAGCGCCATGGGGTCAGCGCGCCATGGGGGTCAGCCTCAGCTGCAGAGCTGCCTTGTGGGAGGTCACGCTCTTCCCAGGCCGCCTGAATCTCATCCCGGGGCCAGCTCGGGATTAAAGTTCCAGCCTTCTGGCTGTCGCAGGGCGACTGATGCACAACTCGGCTCCAGGGCTCTGTGCTGGGCGGCTGAGGCTTTGTGAGGCCTGCGGTGCAGTTGGAGGTCCCCCTTCCCTTCACTGACTTTTGTTCCTAAAAAATCTCAAACCCCAAACATTCTGGACAACTTCCTGCACCTTGCAGATCTTAGGGTAGTATAAATTCCACTTAAACAACTGTAGTGAAACTAGCCTTGTGTCAGTGGGTCAAAAAGACTTGCAAATGGAATCCTTGTTGCACCGTCTCCCATGGGCTGCCAGAAGAGAAGAGGGAACAAGACTACTGATCTGTTCAAAGGCTCTGGTGAGTCTAGGTGGCTTTATATCCTTTACTTTGGCTCTGTCTTCAGAAACAAGCTCTCACGATATACCTTGGAAAGGGTAGGAGTCATCCTAGACTCAACTCCTCAGAAGTTGTTGGGCTTTTCCCATGGTCAGTCCTCCTCGTTCCCTGCTTCTCTAATCCCATGCACCACAAATCCCACATTGGATATAAACTCTCAGGTTCCTTCCTCCTGTGTCATTCAAACTGGCCTGTCCAAGCTTATCTAAGCTGAGTCCATGTAAAGTCTAGATTTGGCTCTTAACCGTTTCACCCCGTCACCCTCTCTGCTTTTCCTCCTCCTCTAGTCATTATCTTGTGATGATTGTTTTCAGCTACCTTCACCAATGCCCTCAGCTATCCATCCCCATCATTGGACATATTGTATTTTTTAGGACACAGAACATTCTCTTTAACATGAGTCTCAAATAGAGGTCTGTGCCTTTGAGATGCCCTGCTCTAGGCAAATCAAAATAATCCGTCATTCACTAATGATTTCACACCAGATCATTCTATAAAAACCCTCTCGATATCAAAGACTCTGAGACCGGCATTTAGCTGAAACTCCTTTATAATATCCGGCATCTAGGTTGGTTTATCTACTAAAGAGAAGTGGACTGACCTCTAGATCCAGACTAATTGCACTCTCAGCACCTAGTAACTTTATAGAAAGTCGTCTCCAATTCATACATGGACAGGCAAACTACTAGAGCCAGGGTGTTAGCTTAGTTCCTGGGTGGTCTGCGGAATGCAGTCACATCCCTGGAGTCTGTTCTGGTAAGAGAGTCAGGAGAGTTCAGTTCCTGCCCCTTCTATGTTGGCTAACCCATTTCCACGTTAGGTTTCCCCATTTTTCTCCTGCATGTCTCTCCACCGTGCGTAGTCACTTGCTCTAGGGCAGAGAGACACTTGGCAATTCTTCTATCCCCCTTGGGGTCTATCAATGTAATCATTATAGCAATGCAAACCAACTTTGTGAAACGCATCTAACTTTTAAAAAACACTTCTTCCATTATCAAAATGCAGATCAGGCATTCACTGCTCACTTCAACTTCACCACTCCAAGTCTGTCTTGACTTGATATTTGTAGAGGTTTGTTATAGGCATTCAAAAGGGTATTCACAGAAGTTTAGGAGATTTAAGAAGCTAACAGTGATTCTTGCATGGTTTCCCTGGAAGAGGAAGATATGTTGGAGAACTTCTAGTTCCTTGGTATTTGGGGCCTTGATACAAGAAGGGAGCATTTATTAAGACAAATCTTTCTCTTATCAAAAAAATCACAGGTCCTGTCCAACCTTAAAATTCATTGTTCCTTCATCCTCATTCTAATAAACGGACAATAGTTTAAAACTATCATGAGTTAATAGAAGAAATCCATGCTGACCTAGCAAATTCTGGCTTTAGAGATTTCAGATCTACTGAGTGGTCACTGGACTCAATGGGCCCCTGTTTCCTCAAAGTAAGTTAAGCTAAAAAGGGCCTTAAACCCCCCGCTGACTTCGTCACCCTAAAGCCCCAATGCCAGGGAGCTGAGCTCCGTGACCACGCTCTACACACAGCTCCCCTTCTGCCTCTAGAATTTCTCCCCTTCAAGGCTCTTCTCTACATGTTGGTCCTTCTACTCTTATCTTCCGTCTCCAAATTTGGGCTTTTATGTTGCCTAACTTCTAGTCACCTTAGAAAGCTCCCTCTTTTGCCTCAACTCACTAAATCTTTACCTGTACCACCTGTATTAGTCTTGTCTCCCATGGTTTCATAAAGTTATTTTTCAGACCTAATATTTTCACGTTTCAATGTATGGATTATTTTGTAGTGTTATTATTTTCCTATATTGCCCTAAGTTTACTCATTTTGCTTCTGAAAAAATTGTTTTAATGCCTGGAGGCATTTAGATCCCTCCTACTACTAAGAATCCCTGAGGAAGTGAGCAAACTGAACATGCCTGCTTTGAGTGACATGTGATTGCGTTAGGGTGAGATCCCTTTAACCTGTGCTGGGAGTTGTGTGATCATGGTGTGTATGGGACTATCAGCAACCCAATTTCAGTTCCCACTAACTATGGGGTTATTAGGTCTGTGTATCAGGAAGTCATTGTCCGTTTTCAATCATGATACCCACCCAGGTTGTGAGTGGAGAGTAAATAAAGTACTGATGCACCTTGGGGACTCCCTTCAGATTTCTATTATAACAGGCTCTCAAGTTGTCACTAATCTACCCAAAAAGATTAGAATTAGCCACAGTCCAAACAATGACGCTATGTATCAATCAGCATTCTCCAGAGAAACAGATCCAGTAGGATGTGCCTGTACATACACACCCACGTACACACATTTTAAGGAACTGGTTCACATGGCTAACAAGTCTGAGATTGGGCAGGCTGGGAGGCTAGACATTCCAGCAGGAGTAAGCTTGCAGTCTTGAGTCCAGAATCTGCAGAGGAATACAGCAGGCTGGAAGTTCCAGTAAGACTTGGTGTTGAAGTCTTGAGTCTGAAGTCTGTAGGGGAGGCAGTAGGCTATGTATAAATTCAGAGAGGAGTAGATAAAGTTGAGGCAGAATTTCTTCTTCTCTGAAACTTTCAGTTCTTTGTGGTTAAGGCCTCCAGGTGACTGAACTGGGCCCACCTACGTTATCATGGGTAATATCTTTTACTTAACATCAAATGATGTTAATCCCATCAATCAAAGTAGCCAACCAACAACCTCTAAGCCAATGTTTGGCCAAAACAACTGGACACCATAACCTAGCCCAGTTGACAAAAAATTATCACATGCTAGCTATGATTCTATGCAGCAAGAAGCTGCTCAGTTCACAAGACTGTCTATAAAAGGTACAAAGCCTCAGAGGACACCAGAATTCTAGTACCCTAGGTACCCATTATATACTGAAATCTATAAGCAACGTCTGACCTGCTTCCAAAAAGTCAGAATGTTCATTCTACACATTCTAGAAATGAAGAATGATACTTCCCAAGATTATCCTTAAGTCTAATTGGTATGGTTTCTCTCACTAGCCATAAACACTTTTTGTGGTTACCGCAACAGCTTTTTAATACTGATACCACTTCAGTGAGATGCCTGCAGAAAACATCAGGAATGTATGGAGGCCAGCTGTCAATTTTGGCTTTCCTTGACTCATCTGATTGTCTAAATGAATTCTTTTCTGTCCATATCCAAGATAATCATGTCGGAGATTGTAACCCACTGTGTCCAGATTTTGTTTCCTCCTGGAGCAACTCCGTGAGAAACCTCCTTATCTGGAAGCAGACACAACCAACCTCGTAAGTCCCTCTCCTAATTCTGGGAATCTTACTAGCCAGTCTGTCTAGCTACAGCTATAGCTCCAAGGTTCAGCCTGTTCTTGTAAAGAGGACAATGAAGTAACATTTTAAATTCCGACTATGTACAAGAGACTGCCAAAACCACATTCCAAATTCAACGTCTGTACTGCCACCCCCTCCCAAGGAGTGTGGCCACATTTTATATGTCCTTGTTGCTGGCAGGAGCCTAATTAGGAGGGTTCTCTTTCAGAGGACAAGTTAGGTCCAGGTCTCAGAGTTCTCCATTACTCTGCAGAACTTTCTTTCACACATTTTGTATTGATAGAACCCCAGAACCTCTCTAGCTACCTGCTTTGTGAGGCAGACCTATTGATCAAAGAGATCAGAGTCCTCTGCCCAGTACAACTATTTCCATCTGCTTCTGTGAATTCACAGGACTCGTGAGCCTTCTGTACTGAACTCAACGCCCTCCATTCCACACAGTCTGCAGACGGCCTCTTGGGGGGGCTGTTAGTACTGAAGCTTTGTAGCTTCAAATGTTTAGCTGCGCTTGGATTTGCACCTGTTCCAAGGGCAGTCCCTGAATTGAGGAAGTGTTACTTCCCGGCCAGAAAACCTGCTGGTTCGGCAGTGAAAATATTTTAAAGTTCAATGTTCTAGATTAAGGTTTTGCATGCGCCAATGCAAAGCAAGCCACGAGCAAGCGATTTTGGGTTGGAGTAGTCTTCCCTTCCAGAAGGCAGGAGGCACCAGGACTCATAGGAGCTTCCTGCTACACAACCAGGTTGCAGATCAGTCCAGGAAGGAGGGTGTGGAACATGACCTGTTCCTCTCCAATTCCTTCTCCCAACGGAATCCCAAGTCACTGCTTCTCAATCTTCTGCCAGGGGCTGCCCAGCTGCCACCCCAGCCTGTGCCGATGGGCCCTTGAGAAGGAGGAGGGAAGAGGAGGAGCCCTCAATTCCCCAGGCATTTGAGGATTCCTGGGGAAGTGAGAGCAGAGCAGGGCCCAGAAAATCAACAGCGATTCATAGCACGTAAACGCTCTAAGACTGAGAACTTCAATTGAAGGGGTGAAGAAGGAAGAGCCACAGAGGAATGGGCCAGGAGATAGAAATGTTCGCTTTATCTGGCAATGACTTTTCCTGCAGAAAGCTACATATGATAATATTGTGGCTTCTTCTGGGAATTCCACCAAAGAAAGATGCCATGATGTCCAGAGAAATATGTTAGATAGTCTCAACTAAAGGGTGAGGAGGCCCTTTTGATATGTCAGCTTTGACTGCAGGCCCCAAAGTTCTCTCAGTTGGATGATTATTCCTGATTGCTGAGAGTACCTCATCCATTTTAGCTACTTAAATAAGATAAAAATAAAAACGGAGTAAGACTTCAGTGTTGAAAAAATCGTAGCCCTGCCTGCTCCAATCACAACATTGTCAGGCCACCATGAGATCTTCTAGGAGGGACCCCCCCAAGCTCAGGAAGAGCCTTGGCCTCTGAGACACAGCCTGAGGCTTCATTCAGAGTTCAAACCTGCCAATTCAGGATCTATCTCCACTGTCTGTGCTCCGAGACTCAGTGGGAGCTTTGAAATAAGAGATTCTGGAGCAGAGGTGTGTCTAACGTTAGGAAACCACTCAAATCAGAGAAGGCCAAAGGGAAGCATTGGATACTCATCAGAAGTGAAAGGCATTCCCCATGCAGACCTGGGTTTGGGGCTGAAGTGAGGGAAGAGAGAGCCTGTTGATCTTCTGAAGTCTAACTGGGAGCTAAGGGGTCCCTGTGAGACTGCAGACCCCCATTTAACTTCAGGAGAAGAGTGACCCCAGCCTTCTGCTGTACCCTGCCCCTTGGACCAGACCTTGAAGCTCTGGAGAAACACAGGCAAATGCTCCAGGTAGTAGTGACATTCATGGTCAGGTCCCACTGGGGCAGTCAGGCCATTGAGAAGAAAATCCCATCTAAGGCTACCATAGGGAATAGAAGGGGCAGCTGGCACATAGACCTCCCAGAAAGGGGAGCATGAGCTCAGCAGACACTGAAGAAGGAAAGGTTTGGGCCGTCAGGAACAAAAGGCTCAAGTACCATCTTTACTTACAGCCAGAAATCCTGGAGCTCGGGCATGCAGAGCTTTAGGCCTCCACATCAGCCACCATCAGCCATGGAAAAAGAAAGATCAGGGGAGAGCTCCTAAATGAAGGAAATAAAAGGCCTCAGCTAGAAAACTATTAGGACTTGGGGCAGAAATTTCAGAGGCTTTAGCCCTTGCGGCCCCACACTTAGGGAAGTTTTTCACCTTCAGACAGATGTGGCTCAGGTGGCTGAACTCCCACCTACCACATGGGAGGTCTGTGGTTCAGTTCCTGGTGCCTCCTAAAGTATACAGTGAGCTGGCATGACAGGCAGGCACAGCAAGCTGACACAAGATGATGCAACAAGAGACATAAGAAGAAAAACACAATGAGAGACAATAAAGCAGGAAACAGAGGTGGCTCAAGCAATTAGGGGCCTCCCTCCCACATCAGAGGTCCTGGGTTCAGTTCCTGGTGCCTCCTTAGAGACAGCACACAGCAAATGCAAGACGAGGGGTGGGGAGAAATAAAATAAATCTTAAAAAAAAAAAAAAAAGGCAAAGTCAGCACCAGGAGTGCAGTAGAAAGTAGACTCTGCCCCAAAGAGCTCCCTGCTGCCCCCCTGTTCATCCCACATTAGGAGGCGGGACCTCTGCACATCTCTGTATAGGATCATCTACCAGCGTGAGACCCAAGGGCAGAGAGCTTGGGCCTCTGAGTCCAGGGCCTGGGATCCCTCACCAACCTGCAGTGTCCCCCTCCCCACGTGCCCTGGTCAGAATTGAATCAGTCCCATGGACATGTTACTCTAGGTAAGGAGAAAAACTCATGGATTAAATCTGCCATTGTGGTGGGTCCCACCAGGGCAGTCAGTCCATGGGATTCATTCACCATGCAAGTAGAGAGCTGGTTGCAAAGAGGAATAAAGGGTGTCAGTGGTAGGGAGATGTGTGGGGACTCTCCTGGGGCATGCCTCTATGGAATATGTTGTATTAGTCAGGGTTCTCTAGGGAACAGAATCAACAGGAGATATCTGTAAACAGTATGAGATTTTATAAGATTCTCTCAAGTGACCGTGGGGATGCACAAGTCTAGGGACCACAGGCAGGCTGCAAATCAGGGGCTCCGATGAAAGTCCAGTGAAGGTCCTTGAGTTTCTGGGAAATGTTGGCTGTCCAAAGATGAGCTGGGAAATTCTCTCTGAATGCTGAAATCACTGCCCCTTTTAAGGCATTCAACTGATTGGACAGTCACTCATTGCTGACAGCAATCTCCCTGGTTGATCGTAGATGAAATCAGCCATCTATGCAGTAAACCTATGACTAAAGCCCATAAATGTCCTTGTATTACAATTAGCCCTGTGCTTCCTTAACCAAACAACTAGGCACAGTTACCTGGCCAAGTTGACACATTAGCCTAACCATCACAAATGTGCTCATGTGGCCATGGGGTGCTATCTCAGTGGGTGGAGACCCATACAATGACCAACAAAATATTAAATCTCCATCCTGGGGAGTCCTGCTACATTCTCTAATAGAATGGCAAGAATTTCCAGAGTACAAATGCAGTGCCTTGCAAAAGAGGACAGACCCAAAACACCAGGCCCTTGATATTAATACCTGTACATAGGAACCTTATTCTTGTAAAATTGAAACTTAGCCTACTAATATTTTGCCCAAGAGTTACTTCCTGAAAACCTTCTTGTTGCTCATATGTGGCCTCCAAGCCAAACTCAGTATATTAAGTTCACTGCCTTCCCCCTGGTATGGGGCATGACTCCCAGGGATGGACCTCCCTGGTACTGAGGGATTATTACCAAGCACCAACTAGCAATGCATTTGAAAAAAAGACCCTGACCAATAGGGGAGAATATTAAATACAGATGAGTTTTTATGGCTAAGAGATTTCAAAATGAGTCGGGAGGTCATTCTCGAGGTTACACTTATACACGTCAGGAGGATCTCACTGACTGCCAGGTAACCAGTGCCTCAAGCAGGGGGGCTCCTGAGGGCTCTAGAGACATCTAGACACCATAGGCAGGGCAGACAACCCCAGGAAATTGGCACTCTGTCAGGTTATCGTATATTCCAAGGTAAGCACCACTATCTCCCCAATGTATCAGAGTTAGACTCATTCAAAATTTTCCTACACATGGTTTTTCTGTCCCTTTTATTTGAACATATAATTAGCACTAATCTCATTAAATATATGTCCCAGGGACTTTAATCTTTGGTCTGTTCATATGCCCTGAATCTCAGCAGAGTTGCAGCCAGCACTGCTCTCCAGTTCATTGGACTTGCCCAGGACAACTAACAAAAGGATGATGGACAATACCCATCCCCCAAAACAGTAGTTATCCTTTATAAAAAAAACTATTGGGTTGAGTGTGAAGTTTTTCCTAGATATTTTAGTGAATGGTTTTATTATTTATAAATGTTTTGGTAAGTAAGCAATTGTAGTATATGGAAATAATTCTAATATTTACAATTGTTATACTGCTAATTCCTTTGTCTTTCTAAATGTGTTGGGTTGTATCCAATTTTAAGTCATTGTGATGATATGTTCTTATCTTCTGTAAGATAATGCTTACATAATTTGCAACTGGTAAAATTATGCTGACATATAAACTTGAAATTTTACTATTAAAAAAGCAGAGGAAATCTTTCAGTGCCAAGCCATGGCTGAGCTCAAGTGGGTGCTTCAGGGAAATGCCTAACGGCCTTAACTTGTCACAAGGACTCAGTACACAGTCAGTTTTTCCTAGTTCCCAGAAGGATCTGAAACAAAGTACAAAATACTTCCATATGCCCCGAGAAGAACCTCGTCAGCACCGGACTTTGGGAGAAGAAAAAAGTGCTGCTTTCTTCTGGAGCCTGCCTCAGAATCTAGGTGGCTTCACTGACTCCTACAATTTTCAGGTTCTGAGAAGGAAACAGCTATAACCCAAGCAACTCTCCACTTCTCAGACCCCTCAATACCTAGAAGGCAAAGGATCCAAATTTTTCATCATAAGCCATGTACACATTGGGTACAGAGCAGAGCTTCGTAGCCATCTTAGCACTGCCTACCTATGTGATGCTGAAGATATTTTCCTTCCTGTGCAATCCAGAAGGGATTCAAATTTCCAGAGTTTGTAAGCTTTGGAAGCATATGGACCTGACATCAGTGATGGTAGAAGCTCCTGTTGTGAGGCATCTCTTCCAGAGATATGTGGCATCAGAGCTCCAGTCATTGAGTTTGGGAGGCTACTTGATCTGTGGCATAAATAGTGCTGAATGCAGTCAATGTTTGATTAAGGAAGTTGGGAAGAGGTGTCTCCACCTGGTCAAACTGGAGTTAACTTTTGCATACCTGAAGGAACTTCCAGTCACTAAACTGCTCCAGTCCCAGAGGAACCTAGAACTGCACAACTGTGAGATTTCCAAGTCATGGCTTCTCAAGGAAAGCTACCTTCTCCCCACTATCATTCTTGCAGTACCCTGTCCTGGACCATGTCCCTGCATTTGATGACAGGCAGCTAAAGGCCTTGTCCAGGCTGAAAGCACTTTGTTTCCTGGAGCTGGTGGACATTCTTTTAGTGTCTGATGAGGGGCTCCTGATGGTCCTTTTCTGAAGTTGAAGGCCTCTACAACCTAAAACTAGTGAACTGCTCCTCCTCAGCAGATGGGATCCTACAAGCAATGGGCCACCACCTTCAGAAACTACAAAAGCTCATTATCAATGTGAATGGGCTTACAACCAAAGGATTGTCTCAACTAGAAAGGTTGGATTCACTGCAGCATTTGGAACTAAATGGTCCCTCCACCAGTGAAGACTTCCCCACTACTATTCACATCTTCTGTTTGCTGCAAGATGCCCAGACTCCAAACCCTCTGCCTGAATTAGTCCAGTGGAATGAGGATGCTAAGGGTCACCTGTGGAAATGATGCTTCAGTGGGTTCATCAAGAAGTCATCCACTGACCACCTTCATTTCTAGCCAGGAGCTTTTCACTGACTGGTGGCAGTGATGCACGACATAACTCAGACCCACCCCTCCCTATACACCCCATGTCATTTTATTCATTCTCTCTCATGCCAAATGATTATACCTCTGGTGTTCCTATTTCCAGAAGTATTTTGAGCACTGAGATGACATAACTTTAGACTGTGATCCGGGTCCAGGATTTTGGCCCAGACACACAAACTTAACAATTACACCAGTGAGAGGTTTTGTGTTTGTCAAGTCATAAGAATCCTATGCAAGCTGGTTTCATAATAATCAAGGTGGAGATAACAGCAATCTCATAGGGTATTTTGAATGTATGTTGATAAGTGAATATTCCTGTCACCTATTGTGTGATCAATAGTATTGCTATTCTTGGGCTGATGGCTCTTAGATCTTCCATTGGTTGTATCTATGTCATTATGGAAAGGGAAGGGTAGAAGGGTGTGATTGAGGTCAAAAGAATCCTCATGTTTTCAATCTTGGAATGGGGGCTTCTCCCAGAATGGGAGTTTTGGCTTAGGGACCACAATGCTAGCAATGACTATCTCTGGGCACATGCGTTTAGGGTTATATAACTACTTTTACTAGAGAGGCTGTGAATCACAATTGTGAATAACACACAGGATTCCCATACACCCCCCCTTCCACCAACACCTTGTATTGTTGTGGAACGTTTGGGTAGCATAGGTAACTTAGCATTCTCCAATTCTTACTGCTCTTTCCTTAAACTGCAAGCTAGATTCAGCTAGTCACAAGACATGCCTCAGGAAACAATTGCCTGAGAATCAGTAGATTTAAAGTCAGTAAAACTGAAGCTGACTTTACCTCCTTGCATAAAATAGAAACACCAGCTTTTTTGATCATAGTCAAAGCATTCAGTAGAAGGCATGAACACCCCTGCATGCTTGTAAGCGTATGTACCTTTAATCTCGAGCAAAGTGCTGCATTCTTTTAGAGTTCTGCTTATGCCTCACTTGCACATAGCAACCAAACAGGAGGACCCACCAGCCTCTCGGTAGGCATGAGGACTGAGCTCAGAAAATGCCGTCTCTCCTGCCACACCCAAGGATGAGGACCCCACGTAAGCCCCCACTCAGTTACTCATACAGACACAAAAAATACTTTTCAAAGTGTGTATACAGAAAATATGATTTAAATAGATTTAATTCAACTGTATAGTTGATTTAAGTGACAGATGGGAAAATAAAGGTAAGCAGACATTTTTATCATCTTCTCTGCATCACGAATGCTGCTGGAGGGAGCAGCAAGAGCTTAGACATTCTTCTCAGCACGGAGGGGGGGATTACCATCCCATCCCACTGCAACTACTGCTTCTGCACTGGCTGCTGTTTGTGATCCGCTCCGGAAGGACAGAGTGCTCCCTTTCGGGAGGACGTGTGCTGGGCGTGACCGAGGGCGTGAAGACGAGAGCATCCTCCTCATCCTGGGGACCTGCTGTGCGCTGGGCTCGTTTAGAATGTGCTGAAGAGGCCTGCTAGTGCCAGTTTGTGTAATAAACAGGGGCGGAGGTGGCCGATAGAGAAAACATGGTGAACAAGGCTGCGGAATGTGTATGGAGACAGCAGAGACCTGGGTTGAAGTAAGACAGCGAAAAGAGCTTCGTTTTTAAAAACTTACAAAAAAGGAACGCGAGAGCCACTCCCCCTGTGATGCTTTTACCCTAGCATTTCACTCCACATTAGAGGGCAGGCCAGCAGCGACCTTGTCCATCTTTATGACTCTGGCACCAGCAGACAAACAGGGCCTGCAAACAGGCACCATATTTAGCGGCCGAGGGAAATAACACGGAGGGCGGGATTGAGGAAGTGGATAGAGGGAGTGGCTGGGTCCAGAGCTAGGCAAGTGTGAGAGGCGGGAGGGCGCCCAGGAGGGAGGGAGACTGTTTCCACCTGCGCCTTAACTGGCCTCAGGAAGGAGAGCCTGGCTTCCAAGCCCGGAGCCCACCTCACAGCCACACACCTGCTTTCAGAGGAAGCTGACAGGGCAGAAGATGAGCAGGCCCTGGCGGTGCAGATTCAAGCAGGAGCACCAGCTTACGGGGTACAGCAGTTAGCACTGGGGCTCAGCTGAGAACCCGCGGGCCTCCCTGCTGTGCAGCTTGAGGGCAGGAGGGCGAGTTCCAGAGCAGGATCCCAGGAGACCCTCCGGCACCACCCTGGCCGCTGGCTTTTGCACATCTCCAGTGCCTCCCCCTTCCCTGAGGGTCTAACAGGTAAAGACTCAGGTTCTTCCTTAGCCTCCAGACATGGGGAAGATTCCCCACTGGCCAACTCATTCTCATGATGGGCCACTCGAAGTCTAGAAAGTTTCTCATGTGGTACCAACACCTGCCTTGCCGAAATGTCTGTGGATCCTCGCAAAGCCTTGTGCTGACCTTTCTGGAAAGGTTAGCCCTCAGAGTCACAAGCCTTAAAATAACAGCTGCATTTTAAGTCAGGGTACACAGCCAGATTTGTGGAGCTAAACACCCCAGCCTGAAGAAGATGCTCCAGCAACAGGAAGTCTGTTCTCTTGTACCTTGTACAAGGCCCTTCATCTAATTCCCACATGATATTTAGGGATGAAAAAATAAGCAGGACTGACTGCCTTGAATTCCTGTGTGTCAGGAATCCAATTCCACAGTTTCTCTCTCAAAGTTCTACTTTAAGAGTGAATGTGTTTTGGGCTGCCACCTGTAGAGGTCATGCTTCAAGTCCCCCAGATCTGCAGGTACCCACTATCCCTGTTACAGAGGGACTCTGCAGGGGACACTCAGCTATAAGAGCTCTCTGCAAGACCACATCCTCTTAAGTATAGGTTAGCAGCAGAGTTTAGCTCTGAGGCACAGCACCCAATGAAGCAAGGTCTCCTAGGCTTCTAAAGAAGCATTTTAATGAACAGAGTCCAGGAACAACATAAGGATGTAGATATTAGAGCAGGAAGTATACAATTTTCTATTAGAAACACCGAATAAGAGAAAGGACATAATGCTCAATAAAATGAAGGGCAGTTCAACAAGCAGTAGCATTTTAGTTCTGAATTTCGAGTCGCAAGGAGACTCACACTGATGTAAGTTCCCTCAGTGGTGTTTGCTTCTAGTCAAAACATGGATTTTCAAGCATTCCAAGAAGTACCAATTTTCTAGAGTAGTCAATGAGTGGGAACCAAGAAGAGAGCAGAAAAGTCAGGGGGATTGGGTAGACTTCTAATCTGGTATAAGGCAAAGGAGTTAAACTGCACACTTCTAGGGAAGGGCTTGGGTGGGTCAGGGATTAGCAGATGCTATCAGGTATAGAAATAGCAGCTTAGACTGCTTTAAAAGCCCTCCACAGTGCAGTTTGCCTCTAGGTTACACAGAAGCCATATCATAGAACTTGCCTACACTTAGTTTTCAATACTGAACACCGGTTACATTATCTAGAGAAGCTGGTGGTTTTTCTTACGGCACCATTTTTGCCCTGTTTCTCTGACCCTTAGCTTAGCGTGACATTTCAAGAGAAGGTTCAGGCCAGACGTTAGGGTCAGTTAGCCAGCAGCACCTCCTAAGAGGATTCAGTTTCATTCAAGTCATCCACCTGCTTTGACTTACAGATGAGGGCAATTTGGACCAGTTGTTAGGCATAGGGGCTAAGGATAAAGGTTTAGGGTAAAGCTGGACTAGAATTCACTCCTTTGTTTACAGGCAACAGGTCACTGAGGCATTAGACGGAATCAGAGCTGGGCCAAAATCTCTTCTGCACCAAACATGGGTGTGCTGCGTTGAGCAAATCCCAGCAACATGCCTATATTCTCCCTTAAACAGCAAAATTATGCTGTAGTTCAGTAGAAAAAGCTAAACAAGTTACAGGAGCACTTGTTAAACATCTCAGAAATACTGAAATCATGTCCTTTGTCCAGTGGAGATGGATAATTCAGAACAGTATTTCACTCCACCTTCCTTCTGAGTAGTGGACAACACTGGAAGTAACAAGGAAAGTTAAAACTTTGTTCCTGACTCAAGATTCTAGGTGCCCAAATTGTAGTTCATGTCATACTCAGTCCTAAAGAGCTCACGGACATTACTAAAGTTAGATGAAGAAATGTTTGCCAAATCTAATTTTAATACAGAATTAGGCAACTGGACTGTAACGGTTTTGTTCCCAGGAGGCATTTGCCATTATGAATTGTGGGTCATTTTAGATGCAAGAGATTCCATGGGGACAGCAAGATGCACTAGAAGACACTTGCATGCCCACAGGTACCCTTATAGCCGTTACATCCAAGAGTGTAGACTTCCTCCTAACAAGAAGCTTAAGAAAGGACCTCTGAGAATCTTGAACTTCAGTTCTTCAGGGTATCTGCTACATTAAAAGGCCACATAGACCATATCAGAGAGTTTACATCAACATGTGTTGAGGTCAAGTGAGCTCAAGATTTAGTTTGAGAAAGCTTCTGTACCCATCACCGATTTCAATCTCAGCACTTCAAGAAGTGTCAGAATGAAGTCCAGAATACACCCCTACAAGCTTACTGGGCACTGAGATGGCAGCTGTCATCCCATTATGCAGGGGAGAGGAGTGTGGAGTGAAAGACTGTTCTGAATTTTCCAGTTCATAAGATGTCTATCCTACCCAAACTGATCTACAGATTTAACGCATTTCCAATAAAAATCAAGACAGCATTTTTTACATTGGAAGAACGATGAAATTTATTTGGGAGGGCAAGAGGCCCCGAATAGCCAAAGACATATTGAAAAAGAAAAATGAAATTGGAGGAATCATACTACCTGACTTTAAAATATACTACAAACTACAGTGGTCAAATCAGCATTGTATTGGCACAAGGATAGACATATCAACCAATGGAACCAAATTGAGAGTTCTGATATAGATCCTTGCTTATACAGTCATCTGATATACAACAAGGCCACCAAGCCCACTCAACTGGGAGAGAATGGCCTCAACAAATGGTGCTTGGAGAACTGGATTCCATATCCAAAAGAATGAGAGAGGAACACCATCTCATACCTTATACAAAAATCAACTCAAGATGGATCAAAGATCAAATATAAGAGCCAAGACCATAAAGACCTTGGAAGATAATGTAGGGAAGAATCTACAGGACCTTGTAATTGGAAATGGTTTCATGAAATTCACACGCAAAGCACGAGAAGCAAAAGAAAAAAATAAATAAATGAGACCTCCTCAAAATTAAAAGCTTTTTACCTTAAAGGAGTTTGTCAAGAAAGTGAAAAGAGCCTACCCAATGGAAGAAAATATTTTGTAACCATATATCTGATAAAAGCCTAATATCCAGCATATATAAAAAAAATCCTATATCTTGAAAATAAAAAAACAAACAACCTATTTAAAAAATGGGCAAGTGACTTGAACAGACACTTCTCCAAAGAAGAAATACAAATGGATAAAAAGTACATGAGAAGATGCTCAACATCAATAGGTATCAGGGAAATGCCAATCAAAACTACAATGAGATACTGTCTTATACCCATTAGACTGGCAGGCACTAAAAAACAGAAGACTACAGGTGTTGGAAAGGATGTGGAGGAATGGGAACCCTCATCCACTGCTGGTGGGAATGTAGAATGGTCCAGCCATTGTGGAGGACAGTTTGGCAGTTCCTCAAAAAACTAACTACAGAACTGCCATATGATCCTGCAATTCCTCTGCTGGGTATATACCCAGAAGAATTGAAAGCAAGGACACGAACAGGTATATGCACACCAATGTTCATAGTGTCATTATTCACTATTGCCAAAAGTTGGAATCAACCCAAATGTCCATCAATAGATGAATGGATAAACAAAATGTGGTATATACATACAGCGGACTATTACTCAGCTGTAAGAAGGAATAAAGTGCTAACACGTGGGATAACATGGATGAGTCTTGAGGACCTTATGTTGAGTGAAGCAAGCCAGACATTGAAGGATGAAAAGTACATGACCTCACTGATATGAATTAAGCAGATTGAGCAGACTCAGAGAGCTAGAGTCTGGAATATAGGTTTACAGGAAATAGAAAGGGGGAAGTTTGTGAGCCAACGCCCATATGGGTGAAATCTATGATAAGGTGGAAGTGAGTAGTTGTGCAGTGAAAGGATATGACGGGGGTCTAGTAATACTATTGGTTTGGGTGGTGCAAGTTTGACAGGGGGGTGGGATGGTCCATGGAATTAGGGGCAGGGTTGGGGGAGGGAGCAGGTGAACACTGGGGATTGGTGGGTATGTGGCTGAAACCACAATGTCAGGAAAGCTCTTTTGGCAATATGACAAGGAAGGGTTACTGGTTTAGGGTGTTGGATGGGGGGCATTCGGGACAGAGTGCACCTGGGGCAGTCTTCTAGAGAATATGTGAGTGATCATTTTGTCATAGTGTGTTGCATCAGTGGGTGGAGACTCACACAATGTGCAGGAAGGAGTTGGACTCCCATCCTGGGGGGGCCCCCGATATGTTCTCAGAGGGTTGGGTGTCTTGAGGGCATGGGCGGTTTCTAGTAGGGGACAATAGACCAGAGTGTCAAGCTCTCAGTGTTGTTGCAAGCAATTATGAATCTTGTCCTTCAAGGAGTGCTGCTTTCACCTTAACCCACCAGGGCTTTCAAGACAGCCCAGCCCTGTGAGCTCCTTCCTTCAATACAGCCAAAGAACATTAGGGAAGAGTTTCCCTGGTGGAACTTCCACTTCTCCACAAAGATTCCTTTCCAAGTCCCTCCCCAAACTCTGCTCTGTAGCATCCTCTTGTGCCCCCACCCAGCCTTGTTTCCATGGAGATGAGAGGCCTCCTGCAACTCTCACCTGTTATTCCCTAGGTTAGGAGGAATCAGGACACCTTTGGAATAAGGTGATCCAAACTTCACCCCAGCTCACTGAAGCCTATGCAGTTCCCAAGGTCCTTTTCCAAGAGACAAAGGGGGCCTCTCTGGGAAGAGGAGGCAGCAGCAGATCCCACAGAGCCAGTCTCCTGGGAGAGGCCAGCTTAGTAAGAGCAGTGTCAGGGAGGAGAAAGCCAGAGGATTAGGGAGAAAGATTCCATTTTGTCTAGTTACTATAAAAGTCAAAGAGCTCTGCTCTCCCTGGAAGTCCATCCAGAGCTCACAGAATCCCTGCAGCAGAGCCAGGCACACCCCAGAGACCCTGGGACCTTGGTGAATGATAGAGCTATCACCCCAGGACCCCCCACTGTAGCCACATCCCACCCAAGAGAGAAGGGCTATGTACCCCTGCCCCTCCCCCCGCAAAGTAACATGAACACCTGAGCTTAGAGGACTCGTCTTTCCTCCCCCAAAACACTGACAACACTGATGGCAGGAATCAAGTTGGGGAAAACACCCGATTTCCAGCTGCTTCTGTCATTTCTAAGGTGCCAGCTCAAAGCCAGGCATTAATATGAATGACTCGGGGTAAAGTTTCATGAACAGTCTGCACAGGGGCAGAGGTTAGGGACAGCTTCCCATGCTTTTCTTCACACGGAAGGAGTTCTCACATCTTCTTTCCAAATCCAGACTAGTTTTCTCAACCCTGCAGCTCAGGGACCCTTTTCAGAGGAGCCTGGGGAAGTCACTGCGGCTTTGGCTCTTCCAAACTTCAGGTTCTCTGTCCTTCAAACTGCTGCACTTGCTGCAAGGACAGACTCCTTAGTCTTCCTCCTGCAGTCGGTGCTCCAGCCCCTCCAGGCTTTGGAAGCAGGGCCTTTCCTGCAGTCACCTTGAGGGCTGAGCACACTGTAAGGCTGTAGGATGAAGTCGCCAAAATCTGCAGTTGGGACCAGGTCCTCCCTCCCATCATTTCTTTAGGGGAATCAGGACCCCTGCTCTCCAAGGACTGGCCCAGTGAGAGAAGGCCCTTCAGGGGAGCCAGGGAAAGCCTGCAGCCATTGCAAAGGCATCAGAAGTGAGGTAGAGGCAGAAGGTTCCTTATTTTGGAGGGCACCTACAAGGAGCTCTGACCTCCCGTCTCAGGTCACAGGGAAACAAAGGCACGTAAACTCTTCCTTGCACACTGCTGCCCTTCCTGCCCAAGGAATCTGAGCAGGGATGGAGCAAGGCCAAGAAAGTCTCCTGCCCTGGGGTACCTTGGTGGCGAGAGGATGCAGACCCAGGCAGAAGCTAGGAGAGCAGCAAGCCCGTGGGGTCAGCCCCTCATATACAGGCGACGGGCACTCCTTCCACCACTGGCGTCCATCCCGGGTGAGCACACCGCATGAGCACAACTGTGGTTGCCGGTTCACACCGGCTACCTTGAAGACTATTAGCTCCTGCCTTACCTTTTTGAAAGACCAAAAGATGTAGTATTAGATTAAGGCTTCTTGTGCCTTCTACGTGTTCATCTCACTGGGGATCCAGGAAATTCCCCAGTGCTCAGCTTCCCCTGGACCACCAACATGAGGCGGGTAAAGTGGCCACTGACAAGGGCTGAAGTGCATACGGGTCCCTTTGAGGAGAGGGCTCTAGGCTCGTCTTCTCAGTCTTATGCTCCAGCCATGCGGGCACAAGGCTGCCTGATCTCTCACCTCCCCAGGCAAGGGAGGGTCCTGCAGACCAGGGCTTACAGCAGTGAGACTGACCTTGCTCCACACTCATCTGAACCCCTTGTTTGGGGATGTCATCCTGCGAGAAGACAGACCCATGGTTTCCCCAGGCAGCTCTGCATCAGCCCAGGCTTGATGAGTCTCTCAAAGTCTCTCGTATGGAGCAAAGTTCAGCTTTAAAATAGATCATACCTGTACTGTGTGCAGACAATAGCACATCTGGACTTTCCTTTGTGTCCCTTAGTCTAATATGTCCAATAGTCCAATGCATTTCATTTCAGGGAAGCTCGCAGGTGCGCCTGCCCACCCAGTCCGCGCTGGCAGAGCAGGAATTATGCACTCTGGCTTAGGCAGCCAAGTCAACCATCATTCCTTCCTAAGCATTATCTCTCCCCACACAGTCTGCAGGGCCCACACTCCGGTCCCCAGGTGGTCACAACAGAGCCTCTTTGCCCTTGGCCTCATTCTTCCATCCTGAAGAAGCACAACGAGTGGAGGAAAGACCTGCCCCAAGAGCCCTGAGCCTGCACAGCTGCATTCGGGGCCCAGGCTTCCAGGGACACTGGAGAGAAGGGGGCATCTCCCCCTCCCATGGCACTGTTTCTCACAATGTATTCAGCTCGTGGGTGCGCTGACTAAAAAACAAAGGAAAAATGGCCTTTTTTATAGGAACAGGTCCAAAGTAATTCCTTGATGCAATTTGTCTTCTGAGAGTGACACCTGGGTCAGCTTTAACTTGCTGTCTCAAGCAGTAGCAATGCTTCAGTATTTATTCATCAATTGTAACAAATGTACTACACAATTGTAAGATGTTATTAATAGGGGAAGATGTGAGAGAGGAGGGGATGGGGTATATGGGAATCCCTTATATTTTTTTATGTAACTTTTCTGTAATCTAAAACTTTTCTGTAATTTAAAACTTCTTTAAAAATAAAGTTTAAACAAGATAAAAAAGCCATTGATTGTACACATTGGATGGATTGACAAGTATGTGAATATATCCCAATAAAACTGCTTTTATCAATAAAAAAGTACTGCAGGAAAAAAAAATGGCAGAGTAAAAGAAACAAATAAAACTGAGTATATGAATGTGAAAAAAATATGAATGCTCAAATTCCCATCTGCATTAGTCAGGGTTCTCTCGGGAAACAATCAACAGGAGATATCTGTCAATAATATGAGATTTTAAAAGTCTCTCTCACGTGACCGTGGGGATGCACAAGTCCAGGTTCCACAGGCAGGCTGCAAACCAGGGGCTCCGATGAAAGTCCGATGAAAGGTCCTTGATGAGTTTCTGGGAGAAGTTGCCTCTCCAACGATGAGCTGGCACCTGAGCAGCTCAAGGTAGCTTCCAGACTCAACCACCCCCAATCAGGGAAGAGAATGGCAATCTGTGTGCAGGCTCAGAGGGCAGTACCGAGCGAGGCACAAAGGAGGCTGAGCCACGGGTATGGAGGAGGCTTTCCCAGAGCAACATCGGACTGAAGTAGCGTCAAGTCACATCCATTTTTTTTTTTTTTAACTGAGTCCTGAGTTCCATGCGTCACTTAGATGGAATGCCACAGGTGTCCCTGATGTGTGAACAAACTGTGTACTAGAGGAATGCCAAACGTGAAAGAATTTCACATAAGCATTAGGGGAAAGCGAACACTCCCTTTCCTGTCCTGATAAAAGGCATGATGATAGTAATATATTGCACTGCAGGTCAAGAATCCACAAGGACACAAAGCAGGGCACCTTGTCTCCAGAGCAGCACACAGTTCTGGCCACTTCTAGGTTGAATACACAATTGGTCCCAGAAGCCAGGATCTTCCTTAGGAAGCGGAACCATACTGATCCTGTGCTGGAGGAGCAGCCATGGAGCAGGCTCTTAAGTGATGCCTGAGGAGGGGATGAAGTCCCCTGGGTCTGAGCTCTGAAGTCTCAGTCTGTCCGTGCCTCCCATGGGCTGTTATATGGACCAAATCTTAAAAGTAGCCAGAAGAACTGGTTATCGTTGCAATTTGTTACACACAAACACATGTTTTAAAACATTAAGAGCTAAACCAAAAAACCAACCAAATAATATTAGCTGGTTGGAGCAGCAAGTACAGCTACCACAACTAGCAGCACCACTGGTTTACACAATTTCCATTGGTAGTTAAGTCAGCTTTCCTGGAAGTTTTGGCTTCTATGTTCCTTTCCTCAAGCCTCACGTAACTCCACAGTTTTGTCTCGATCCCATCCTTTCAGGACAATCTGTGTTCTCAAGCACAGTATTCTTAGCCCCTTGGTCAAAGTGAGTCACAGCTGAATGTACTGTCTTGTTCTTGTCCCACTCGTTGTCTGGGAACTTGGTAAGTAGGTAATCTACTTCACAAACGCCAGCTTCAGGATAACGGCTGTCAAGGACAGTGAAAGAGGCAGCTACAATTTAACTACATTGTTCTTCTGCTCATAATTACTTCAGGGAAGCACTAGGCTATGCTCCATCATCTAGAGAACAATGTTCCCCAGAAACTTGGATGGAAAGTCACTAGGTCAGCAGGGGTTGAGCTAACTCCATGAGTTTGACACATATCCTATTTGAAGTTCCAGTAGTGAGCTGCTCGTTTCAGTTGGGTGGACCGGCCAGGGCATTCTAAGGAGTTTTTCTATTAGCAAAGATGACAAAGTATTATTTGGTAGAAGTCCCAGAACACTGTTCTCTTCCAAGTATACTTAATACATCATAATTAAGTGTCCAAGTATCTAATATCTTGCATGGGAAGCAAAAAGAAAAAACAGAGCCTGATTCTGAATTGAGGACCACCTGTGTCCAAGAGGTAGGAAAATAAATGACTTCTATGAACCCTGCCCAGGGTCTCCAACAGAGATAGGGTTGGCAACATCAAAACCATACGTCTGGTTCTCTCTAGAACAAACAGGAGAGGTCATGTTTACATAAAATCGTTTCCTGCAGACTCATGAAGAGGAAGAATTTAGCTAGAATGGACAAGCAGTAGGGGAATTGATTGCCACAGCAGTGCATGAGCATAAATGCAGGTCCACAGCTGACTGGACCACTTAGACTCTGAATACCTTTTCTTCAACCTACTGTATGTCCCAAGGAAGGAGCCTGATGTTGGCTGTCCCATGCCCTGCTGCTGAGGGGCTGGCCTGGGAGCAGAGGAGGCTGTACTGAATGGGGAGCGGGGGGCGTCAGCATAGCCGTGATGCCCAGCAGGCAATGCAGGGAGAGGGGCACAAGGATGGAGTTCAAATTCCCAAGGAAAGGGTCTTGGCCACCCCTTTAATGGCCTCCAGGAATAATCCCCTCAGCACTAAGAGGTACAGGATCTAGACTAACCAACCTAAAAAGCTTCTGTCATTCCCAGTCCACTAGAGACCCTGAGTGGTCACAGCCTGGACCAGGCTACACATTCGAAGCTCATCCCAGCAAGACCCAAGACACCCTGTAACAAGATGTCTCAGGCAATGGCTGGTCCGTGTGACAGAGGCAAAACAAAGCTTAGACCCCCTGAGACAAGGGAGTCTCCATTCTAATTACCCCTGAGGCTTTGTTTCTTGAATGATCACTCTTAGTCAATTCTAAGATTTCATTACATAACCTGAAAGATCTAAGCCCCATCATAACCACCACCAAAATTAGCTGGCCTTATCCAAACAGCAACAATTGATATAGGAATAATCAGGCATTAAGAAGGCCTTCACCCAACCTCAGTAGTGGGTATGAACTGCAGTCTCTCACCATTTGAGGATTTGGGACTGTGGTCTTGGGTAAGAAGCATATCCTATCTCTTCTAGGTGATCACTCAGATTGGAGGAGGTAGACCAAAGTTCAAACTGGTGAGAGGCAGGTGAGCACAGACACCAAGCCCTCAGAATCTTCCCCACACCCAGAAGTTTGAGTATCAAAGAGCTTAGTTGGCTAAAATCCAGCCATGCTAGAAAATTCAAAACTAGTTAACGAGAGGAGCCAAAAGCCATTGTGCCAATGGAGGAGAGAGAATTGAGGACTGCTGCAGAGTTTGCTGCCAGGTTCTTTTGCAAGATGCTTGTGGAGCCTGCATGGCTGTGCAGGTGTAGAGGCCCAAACTTAGCCAGAGAAGGACCTCAGGTCAGGAGGCGCCAGGAAATAACCAAGCAGGTCAAATGTCATATACTGGAACCACATTAGTTACAACACAGTGTACTATTTCATGTCTGGGCACAATTTACCACCTTTGAGGGTGTGCCAAAGACCAGAAGTGGAGGCACAGTTATTCTTGGATCATGTAGACATGGACGTCAGCTCATCTGTCTCCCAAAAAGAGTGGTGGGATTACTGAGGGCTCAGGGATTGTCAAGTGATACATTCCCTAAAGACACTCTGAGCATTTTAGTCATTTGACTTAAAAATGAAATATACATTTTAAAGATTCCTAGAAAATACCTTTTTCTCTCGTCACTTGTTGTAGGATATAGAAAAACATCTCACCTGCTCTCTCCCCTCTGCCTCCTCCAGCACCATATCAACCCTAACACCTGCCGGCACCCTATCTACCCTAACAGGTTGCCCCCTCTCAACCCCCCTGTACATGGCTGCTAGGCCTAAGATACAGAACAACCTACGCCCTCTTCCAAGAAGCCCTCTTCTAGCCCTCTTC
>JAQZBX010037666.1:0-23746 GCA_029593785.1 Cabassous unicinctus | reverse complement strand
CTTTTTTTTTTTTCCGTGTCTGCTTACCTCCCCCCTGCTGTGAGGTCCTGCCGTATCAGCCCACTGCGCCAAGCAGGTCGGCCTGCTCTCACAAGGAGGCCCCGGGAAGCGAACCCCGGGCCTCCCACATGGTAAACAGGAGCTCCATCCATTGAGCCACACCCGCTTGCTTCCCTAGTGGTTACTTTAAACAAATGAAAGTGCTGCTTCATTTTTCACAGAAAAAGAAAATCAATTCATCAGCCAACCTTGTTAGTAAACAAAAGGCAAATTAAAATAAGATGTTTCATATCTATTAGGAAAAAAAATTAACGTTGGAAAGATTTCAGTGAAATGGCTACATTTTAATTACTAAAGACAGAATAACTTTATATAAGTACTATGACCAAAAAAAATCCAAAGTGGCAGATTGTTACTGAATTTTAAAAAATAAGAATAGAAAATCTTCATGGATTCCAATTCCTAATATTCATCATTTGGTAATTTATATTTAAATTTAAAATTTTTCATTTGGGTTGTTCTTTTAATGCTATATATTCATTTATATACACAAACTATCTTTGCAATTATTTTCTATTCAAGGTGAAACTTCAAATTATAATAATACTATAAAATATCAGAGTCAAAATAAGATATAGCTAAAATTTACAATTAAAAAAAAAACTCAAGGATTTCCCTGTAGTTGAACAATTCTTAATCACTATAAATAACTCATTAGTCTGAACTCATAAAATGGATGTTCATACAGGAAAAAAATTGATAAGTGTGTTAATTTTGGATTGGTTGCAAAATAATTCCACAGTCTAATTTCTTTTTTCTTCCTTACTTCTTTTCTTTCTTTCTTTTTCCCTCTTGCTTTTTATATAATTTTTAGCCAATAATGTGAAAACAATTCTGAAGCCTAGTTAATACCAAAATATTATGACACTAATAAATTATGAATGAGATGGAATTACTCAATTGTCACAAATTGGAAAGGCAATTAACAGAAACAGAAGAAAATTAAATTATATTTGTACTTAGTGATTTAAAACAGAAACATATCTAATAGTAACACCATATTGCTTGATACTCTTTAGAATGTTTTAAAGTTTTCTTATTTAAAAGTAATATCCATTTTCAAAATAGTTAATTGGTTATCATTAAGCTATACATATTAACACCATAAAAAAGTCACTAATGTTGAGAATCCTAACCACAACAATCTTAGTTATAGCAAGAACATGTTTGCAACCTAGATCTGAATTTCCTCACTTCTCTTCCTAAAATTCCTACTAAAAAAGAAGAATAACATCACACACCAACTGTGACAGTTAGAGATTATTTTTGTGAATCCCAAAAAGAGAAAAATTATGATTGCAAACTAATGTATTCTTCTGTGCAATACCCTTTGATTGCATTAGATTCAGATGATATGGCTTTGATAAAATTACCTACTAAGATAAGGTCTTTGATTCCACCACATCAGTAAAGCATGGCTTAAGTTGAGTACCCTCTCCCTTGGTGGGCAGGTATAAAAGCACACTCATTCAAGAGGACACATGGGAAGAGAGAAATCTCTGTCATTTTTGATCCTGGGGCCCTAGGGAGAGATGAGCCATTAGCCTGATAGCTTACAGCTGACCATTGGAAGACATCCAAGAATGATATAGAAGGCCAGGAAAGAAATGAACCCTATGCCAGGAGAGAGAAACCCTGTGCCAGCCTGCAGCTGAGAGAAAGGAAGCCTAGAGGGGAAGTCTGAACCCTCGCGGCGATCAGTGACCATCTTGCTTCAACACATGGCAACTGACTTTGTTGAGAAAGCAACCTTGAATTGGACTTTTTACGGTCCTGTAACTGTAAGCTTTTACCCCAAATAAATACCCCTTTTAAAAACCAGCAGATTTTCTTGGCATCAGTACCCCTTTGGCATACTAATACACCAACAGTCTTCAAAGATACTAATAAATAGAGGAAATTCTCAAATTTAAAAATTATTTATAAGGCTTGAAATAAAAGAGAACTTCCTCACTCAGATAATGGACTTCTATGACAAACTCACAACAAAATCACTCTCAATGCTGAAAGACTGAAAGCTTTCCAAGTGAGATCAGGAATAAGACAAGAATGTTTATTCTTGTCATGTCTATTTAACATTGTACTAGAGATTCTAGATAGGGCAATTAAGCAGCAAAATAAAGAAAAAAGAAGTAAAACTATCTTTTCTGCAGGTGGCGTGATCACATATCTAGGAAATCCTAAAACCTCTCTACCCCACCCCCACACAAACCATAAGAATGAATAAATGAGTTCAGCAAGGTTATGAAATTCAAGATCATTACACAAAAATCAACTTATATTTCTATACACTAAAAATGAACAATCCAAAAATGAAACTAAGAAAGCAATTTCATTTACAATAACATTGAAAATAATAAAATACTTGGAAGTAAAATTAAAACAAGTGCAAAAATTGCACACTGAAAAACTACAAAATATTGTAGAAAGTAATTAAAGAAGAGCTAAATAGAAAGACATCCATATTCATGGATTACAAGACTTAATATTGTTAATATGGCAATACTCACCAATTTATTAACAGATTCAGCACAATCTCTATCAAAATCCCAGTTGGCTTCTCTGCAGATATTGACAAACTGATAGTAAAACTCATATGAAAATTCAAGGGAACAAGAAAAGCCATAAAACCATGAGCAAAAACAAATTCAAAAGACATAATTCCTGAGATTCCAGAATTAACTCTTTACATTCATGGTCAATTGATTTTTGACAAGAATGACAAGACAATTCCATGGGGACAGAATAGTCTTTTCAACAAATGGTTCTCAACAACTAGATATCCACATACAAAAGAATGAATTTGAACCTATATATTTTACCACATACAAAAAAATTAACTAAAAATTAAAGACCTAAATTTAAGATAAAACTCTTAAAAATAGGCTTAATTTTTTAAACCTTTGATCAGAGAATGGTTTCTTAGATGTGACACTTAAACCAAAAGCAAGCAAAGGAAAAAATACAGATAAATTGAACTTCACTAAAATTAAAAATATTCATGCTTCAAAAGATAGTGTGAAGATAACCCACATGGAATGAGAGAAAATATTTTTAAATCATAAATCTGATTAGAGTCTTGATATCCAGAATATATGTAGAAATTCTAACAACTGAACATTAATAAGACAATCCAATTAAATTATGGGCAAAATATTTGAATAGATATTTCTTCAATGAAAATATATGAGGGCCATAAAGAACATAAAAATAAGTCTGTATCATTAATAATTAAAGAAATTAAAATAAAAAACTTAATTAAATTACACTTCACACAGTTATAGAGGCTATAATCACAAATACAGGTCAGTGGATGTAGCTCAGTGGGTGAATGCCTGCTTTCCATGTATGAGGCCATGGGTTCACACGCTGGTACCTCAAAAAAAATCACAAATATATACAATAACAGGTATTGGAGAGGATATGGAGAAGTTGGAACCCTCATACATTGCTGGTGACAATGTAAAACGGTTCAGTCATGTGAAACAGTCTGGACTTTCTTCAAAAAAGTTAGTTACCATACGATCCATCAATTTCACTCAAGGTATGTGTTCAAGAGAATTGATACCATATCTCATGAAAAAACTTGTACACAAATATTCATAGCTGAGGTATTCATAATATTCAAAGAATGGAAAAAATGTCCTTCACTTGATGAATGGAAAAAAAAAATGGAATAACCATAAAATAGAATAGAGTATTATATAGCCATAAAATGGAATGAAGCACTGACATGCTATGACCTGGATGAACGTTGAAATCATTATGCTAAGTGAAAGAGTCCAGACACAAATGTTTTATCCATATTGGATGATTTCATTTAGAGCAAATATCTAGATATATGGTAGTGATATCTCACAGCAGGTTCAGATTTTTGCATATACCGATTTTTAAAACTGTTGAGCATCTCTTCATATTTTATTGGCCATATAGATATGTTCCTTTGTGAGATGCCTGTTTAATTAATTTGTCTATTAAACTTGTCTGTCTTTTACTAATTGACTCATAGGTATAGTTACTACCTATCAACTAGGTAGTTAGCTAGAGATACTTTGTTGTTTATAGGTGCTGCAAACATATTTTCCCACTCTGTCACTTGCATTTTCACTCCCTAAATGCTATTTTATAATGAAAATAGTGATTTCATTTTAATGAAGTCCAATTTATCATTTTTCCTTTTTTGTTTCCTTTTAATTTGTATCTTTACAACTCAAGAAGTAGAAACTAAGAGCCAGCATATGTACTCTAAAATATATACTACTATTTAATTAAATTGGAGGAAAGTAACATGAAGGAGGAGAAAAAAAGCTATAAGCTAATTTTATTATGCTTATACTAAAGAAACAATATATGCCATTTAGAAAATGGGGATGGCAGGTTTTATATAAAGCTTTAGGTGTAAAGATAACCATTAGAATGAAAATACTTTCTAAATTTCAGAGGCTTTCCACAGAAAAGAATATTTGCATGTATTTATATATTCTACATGTAAAGAATCCTGCATATAAGCAGTAAAGATAAATTAAAGTGACTTAAGGGAGAAAAAACATGTCACATATCAATAATAATGATTACGTTTAACTTCCCTTTAAAAGGAAATTATTTTCATTACAATTATGACCTCTCACTGTATGCTGTATTCAAGAGACATACCTAAAACTACATGACCAGAAAGTTTGAGAATAAAATGATAGCCAAAGTTATATTGAAACAAGCAAACAAAAAAGTAAGAAAAATGATCTAACATCAGACATGAAGAAAGGATGACAAAAATCATTAAACAAAACAACAAATGACACTTTTGAATCTCGGACTGTAGTTCACAATGAAGATATTACCATTATCAATTTATTTGATCCAATTACACAGTAGCAAATTTCATATAGCAAAAGTGTGAAAAAATGCAATGATAATTAAGTAGACACACAGTCCAAGCAGATAAAATGCCAAAAATAAATAGGCAGTGAAAGAACTAACAATCAATAAAATAAAACTACTAGATTTACAGCAAATTCTGTGTCACAGTAATAATGAATCCTTCTCTTTCAGTATCCATGGAAAGTTCACAAAAGTGATCCAATATTATTAGTTCACAAATAAAACATAGTAATTGGATGAGTTTCTTTCCTATTAAGTCTTAACATTATCTCATCCACTCAGATAGCACAAAAGGCATTAGAATTTCCCATTGATAATCACTACAATTTCTAAGTTTTCAATATTGAAAATTTATCACAATTATAAATAATAGCCTATGCAGCAAAAATGTAGAATGTGACTCTTATGTAGAATGAAATGTTTGGATAAAACAATCGGTATGATTTAATAACTCTTAAACAATTAATCAGGTAGTAGACATTTTAATGATCCATGACTGCCTTATGCTTGTAAAAAGCCAACTTGATTCTAAGAAACCAAACTATTTAGAAGTACTTATACAATATGACTTGATGCTTGAATTTGAGAAAGAATTTATCATGAAAAAATTTATATAAAAGTCCTCAAGTAAAAATAATATTTCAAGTTAATGAACAAGTTAGAATATCTGATGTATGAAAAAATTAAGATGTTTCTACTTAATAACTTACCCAGGAGAGATAAAGGAATGTCTTAAATATATTGCATTGTTAAAGTAAGAAATTCAGTTGTATCTGTTAGTCCTCATCTGTTCAAGATGATTTTATATGGATACAACTACTTTTTAAAATATGAAAGGAGTAAGACTTCATATTGAATGGTAAAATAATGTCATCTGTCTCTTTTATATAAGCTATATTTCTGTAATTGAAATGAATTTCAGTTGAATATTTTAAATTCATCTACTTCCTCATGAATAAATTATTTTAGAAGCACTTAACCCTCAGACAGATATATGGTCCAATAATGCCTTGAGGACAATGTGTTTTGCCACTGTTTCCAGTAACTTCCTTGTTGCTCTCCCGATGTTCCTTTAACCAACTGTGCAAAACTGTGATGAGTCTGGGGTTCTCCTCTATGTACTTTCTTATGCCCCTGAAGAAGATGCTATTTCTATTTTCCAAGATTGTTCACTCTACAAACAACTTTGTGAGGTTTATCTGAAACAAACATAGCTAGTGCCTCTGCTTGCATGACATGCAGAAATGTAAAAGACACATAGAGAGCTTTCTCCCAAACAATATTTTAATACTATAGCTATAATGAAGCTTAGAGATCATTATCCTATTCAATTAAATTTCTCAATAAATAGATATGAGTATGTGATTTCAAATATCATGTACTTGGTATTTTTAAAAATCTAAAGACAGAATATTTTCTACATGCAGCTTGCACTTAAAAACAGAATATAACAGATCATAAATAACAAAAAATTAAGTTAAAGAAATAAAATAGATTATGAAGTTGATGTGAATAGAAAAGGAGAGCTTGCTACTATCTGGAGTGATCAGGAATGTCTTACTCCCTCCTTTCTTTTAGGTTTCTTTTAAATAATCACCATATTAAAAGGCCTTCTTTACCACTCAATCTGAAATTGCATTTGTACATACGATACAACACATACATACACAGACACACACACAGAGTTCTATCCCCTTAGAATTCATTGTTTTTCTTCATAGTACATATCCTCACATAATATGTTTATATATTTATTACTGGTTATTGCATGTCTCTCTTGAATAGAATTTAAATGCATCTCCATTTTAATAACCAAATAATCCTTATTCACAGAGCAATGCCTGGGGGAAAAAAACAAACAACCACAGTTAAAATCTGTTCATTAAATACAAATATTAAGAAAGAGAATTGGCAGGGTTCAGTAATAGATGACTTACAGATTTTGTCTTTTGCAACTGAGGGGGAGGTATTATCTTCAAGGGAGCAGGTAATGTAGTAGAAATTACATATGTAAGTAAATGAATTTGGTGAGTTTATTTTAAATGGCATACCTCTTAAACGATATTTGTTTGTGAAATGTTAACAGTAATGTTTACCTTTAGTGATATTATGAAGATTAAATGAGATCATGTCCTCTGCTGTATGGGATCGAAGCCCCCTCTCAATTTGAGGTGGAGTGGACATCACCATCCCAGAATCCTCAGGATTGGGGATGAACTATGGACTAGAGTAGACTTACTGGTATTCTACTATAGACTTATTATGATTCTAGCAATGGAAGAAATCACAACATTGATGTGGAGGCAGTGGCCACTGGAGGCTGAGTGCAAGGAGAGAGAAAAACAGGTGTAATGCTGGAGCATTTTTGGGACTTGGGAATCGTCCTGAATGACATTGCAATGACAGATATAGGCCATTATATATCTTCCCATAACCTATAGAATTGTGTGGGAGCTAGTGTAAACTACAATGTAAACTGTAATCCATGTTCAGTGGCAATGCCCCAAAATGCGTTTATCAATTGCAATGAATGTACCATACTAATGGAGGATGTTGTTTATGTAGGAAAATGTGGGAGGTATTGGGAGTGGGACATATGGGAATCCCTATATTTTTATGTAACATTTATGTAATCTAAGTATCTTTAAAAAATAAAAAATATATATTCAAAAAATATAAAGTGCGTTGGGAGGAAAAATATGAGATCATGTATATGAATCTGGATGATTTGGTTTTGAGACTATACTGCCTTTACTGAGATTACTTTGTCTTAAATTCTGATCCCTTAATTTACAAAAGTAAATAAATTAACCTTACATAATGTTCCTTAAATTATCTATGAAATGGTACTCTCTCAGAGAAATGTTTCTTGAGTTAAATAAACTTATTCCATGACATGTGCTGGGCACAGCATTCAATATGTGTTGTTTATTCTATATATTTTAGATGTTGGGTTATTAAAGCACCCAATAATTCCCTGGAACAAAGTGGGGTCACATAAATATGAAAAAATCTCCTTTCTCTCCTTTTTGTAAAGTACTTCAAGGGAAGAGCCAGGACTCATTGGTAACAGTCTTATATCTTCATATCAAGCTTTATTAATCTACTAAATTATATAACTTTATTTGTATTATTAAAAAGCTAGAATAATTCCAATTTACAAAAACTGTTATTGGAAGGTTAAACATAATAGGCAATGGATCACAGCACTATTTTGAAGATACTGTGGGTCAAGATGATAGTCTTCAATCAAAAATTGCCAGACTGGCAAACAATATAATTCTACTACATAGTTGTGGACCACAGATAGTTTGTATCATCTCTAGTTAAAGAATTTTATCCTAGAAGACATTTTATCCAAACATGCTAGGGGTCCAGCAGAAACTAAAATCCAGAAGTCTAAATAGAAAGACCTGAAAAACTTCATCATCAGCAAGACTGGATGAAAGATCCTCAAAGGGAAAGTGTCTCCACTGTCACAGCTAGCAAACAGGATGTGAAAAGAGATACTGCATCAGTATTCATTCTTGAACTCCCTTGCATTTCTCCACAGTGAACCAAAAATAATAAACTAGTGAAAAGCAGAGTAAAAAGAATGATTGAAGTCATTATTTTAAGTATATCCAAAATAGATATCATTATTCTTCCATTAGGTTTTAAGAATGCTTAATGCAGAAAAAACTTTTGAAGGGAAAATAAAATTGGCAAAGCAAAGATAAAAAGACTCAGGTGAGGAGGCATGGTTTCACTAATGTGCCATCATTGCATTCTCTCAGCATATCTCAAATTTTGCAATGATTGCTTATGGCAATTAAAGTAATCCTACATATTTCCCATCTGAGATACACATCACTGATGAACACCTGGAATCTGGTAGGTTTTAGAGGAAATTTTACTCTACAAGAGCAAAATATATATATATTTAAGAACAACATGAGCAAAGTATTAAAAATGCCACCTAACCTTTAAAACAAATAAGTTTTTTTCCTAATACACTCCTGGCACTTGTATAAAATAGCCACCAATTTAATAAATGCACTAGAACATTAGAAACCTGTTAAAATAGGTTCAAACTAAGCGGTAAAAATTCCAACTTAGTTTATATAAACAAACTGTGACTTGACTGAGATATCAGTTACCATATTTTAGTGGAAGAAATATTAGTTATATAAAGGTAATTTTACTATTTAATAAAATTATATATGTTCTTGAAAAACTGAAAATATTTACATATGCTGAAAGTCTTATAAACTTTAATTTTAAGGAATATTAAAATGACAGAGGAAAAGAAATTCACCATTACATATTATGAATAAAGGGCCATTTGATCAATTCATTTGTGTGATTATTGATGTACAAGCGTTTTCTGAAAAAATGTTAATTTTCAGAAGAGACTAGTAAAATATAATAATTTAAAATTCTATCAACTGAAATGAAGCTTAACACAACTAAGACATTCAACACAAGATTTAAAAATCAATAACCTAAGAGTGATAATGGAAGCTCTAAGTTTAACAAAGATTGTTTTATTCTTGGCAAGAAGCCTGGATTCTGACATTTTTACAGTTATTTATCCAAGTTACATAGAAAACAACAAAACAAAATCCTAACTCCTGCAGAATGACTGGACTTGGGGTTTGATAATTCTGGCCTTGCATATATATACATTTGAACACCTAATTTATATTATTTTACAACTGCTTTTTCCTAATTCAGAAAATATTTTTCTGACCCTCCCCAAATTCAGTACTAATTTGTATGGTTGATTTTTCATTATTTTCTTGTATTTTTAATTAATTTAAAATTTTCTATTGTTTTCTATATAACCAGGTTAACAAATTTTAATTTCTATTAATAGTGTTAAAATTATTGAAAGCCCCTCATTAGTGCTTTCTTAATATCTACCTAGTTAAAAATTCATATTTTTAGCAATAGTATTGAACATTTTGAACAGAATCTTATTTGAGAATTAAACCAATAACCTAACTGATTTAACCACTTTTCAAAACAAATCAATTTGGTTTTCACTATAATCATCAGATATTTACTGATAAGTCACTTTCTGTAATATCTATGGTTCCACACGTAATCTGAATTGAAAATTATTGAAAATATTAAATCTGCATGGTATTATTTTTTTAACGGGATGGCCATGTCATTATTATGTTTTTCTGGATTTCTGCTGTCTGATTATAGTTTTATTGTTTTCCATTGACCTTATTATGTATATTAGCAAAATACACAGCATCAAACATGATGTAGGGAAACAAATCTTTGCAAAAGGCTGATTTTCTAAATGATACCACATCATAAACAGCAGATATCACATGAAAATTTTAAAGAAAAAGTCTATATGAACTTTTGTAAATCAAGCATTTCCCTTTGATATGCTTTTAGCTCTTTATATTTTGTGAATTAAATCTAAAATACTAAGGAAATTAAAAGAATATTATGAAAAAAGTGAGATATTTGTAAATCATTGACAATCAAGTTAAATTTGTTTTCCTATTCAATTATTTTTAATAGTTCTAAAGGAATAAAAGGCATATCCTTCTTGGTACAACAGATATAAAGAATGTGAAAGATGTACCTGAGTAAACTATTCTAAGTTGGTCATTATTCTATATAATTGTAGTAGCAATTTGGTTAATGTCTTTTTTTTTGGATGTCTTTTTATAGATATTATGCAAACTACCCAAATTATTCATAGCATGAGTAATTTGTGGAACCAAGAATTTAAATAATTATTTTAGCTTCTGTTTGAGAATGTAATGATAATTTTTATTTCAATCATGTAAATAATATTTTAAAAATACAATTGCAAAAAATATTCTTTCCACTAGTTATATTTTTCATATGGGCCATGGGCTATGTTTCTGATAATCATGCTTCTTCAATATACATAATGTCTTTTATATGGGCCTTAGGAGATTGTTTAGACCACATCTTTAAAATTTAGACTAATTTATCATAAAAAGATTGAGAATGAGAAATAGAAATTCTCACCACTTACTGATGTGATTATCTACATTAAAACCTGCATGAGCCTGCAGATACTATTAGAATTAATAAGTGAATTTAGCTAAGTTGCTGTTTATATGAGGTCAATGTAAAATACAATCTTATCTTTATATACTAGCTATCAACATTTATTTTAAAATTTAAAATTAATATCTTTTATAGTTGCAAAATAATGATCAGTTAGTTGGAAATAAATCTATCAAAAAAGTACAAGATAAATAAAGAGAAAATTTAAAATATAACTGATAGTATAGTCCTTATCAAGTCAAATTATAAGTCTTAATTATCGATTGGAATACTTTATGTAATAAAAATGCTAATTCCCAAATTTATATATAGATTCAATCCAATTCCAATCAACTTTTTAGTGAATGTGTGTATGTACATAAAAATTATTGACTGATTCTAAAATTTATATGGAAATACAAATGTCCAGGAAGTGCTGATTAAGCATAAAGAAGAAAAATAAATTTGGAGTACTTATTGTACAAAATAAAAGTGAAAATAATTATCATAAAGCTAAAGTTATTAGGATAGTATGACACTATTGATAGATCATTAACCAAATAGAACAGTGGAGCCAAACAACCCAAAGATTTTCTCACATATGGTAATTTGTTTTATAACCAAGTTTATATTGCAATCAAGTGAAGAAAGAGTCATATTTTCAAAGAATTAATGCTTGGCTAATTGGCTATCATTATGGATCATATCATAAAAGCAAAATAATTCCAGGTTGATAGTGAAACATATCATAAAAATTCTCGAAGAGTAACAGGCTATGATCATCATGAACTCAAATACTGCAGACTTAGTAAACAGCACACAATAAACATGGACCACAAAGGAGTTATTTTTGTATTTCAAAGATTTTTTTAAAAATGTATTAACTGGTTTTTACCAAAAAAAAACATTAAGAAAACAAAAAGCAGCCACAGAGCAAATATTCAGAATAACGTAGAAAATTCAATACAATAATGTGCAGAAGTCTTAAAAGACACTTTATCTTTGTAAATTTCATCTTTTGAATATTCAAACAACCAATAAAATATAAAAAGAGTCGTATCTGCTCATTACTTTTCAAGTTATTGCAAAGTAAAACCAGAAAGAAACACCTTACTCATCCACTGGGGAAGAGGGGATGTTTGACAGCATCAAATGTTTGTGGAGATATGGAGCAATTGAAACTTTCATACACTGTCAATGGAATTATGAAGATAACAATATTAGCAAACTTTTTGGCAATATCTACTAAATTTGAACATACGCATACTCTATACCTATATATTTATATGTAGTGAAATTAAAACATTTATAAGTGCATGACTTATATCTTATATCTAAGATAAAAGTTAAATTAATAATGTTATTGACATTTTTAACATCTAGAGGGGGAAGAATGTGAAAAAACTGGACAATAATAAAAGGCAAGGCAAAATTGTGTAGTATGTTGTACTAAAGACCTTAAGTCATTCAGAGAAGGGAAATAATACTCATTATAATTTAGAATTATTAAAAAATAATACATATTCAATGTTACCTTGAAAAAAGATACAATCTTGATTTTTGCATTGAAAAGTGGGGGATATTCTAGGAAAATCAAAAGAATAAGCTTGCATGTGCTTATGTGAGATAAGAAGGATAGCATGCGTTTTATTTTTACAGGAGGAGAGAGTCTGTTATGGATAATAAACCTGTAGTGGACCCTGACCTGTTTTTCATAACCTCCCCCACTGCCAAAACAGCTCCCTTCCTAATGAGGTTGCAAAGATTTCCATTTCTTTTTTCTCTGACATTCCCACATACACACCTCATAGATAAATGTTTGTTTTTAATAGCTCCAGCCAGACTAGCCTTAATTGCTTTAACCACACAGATAGATATGTGCAGTTAAAAGAAAGTTAACCTAGAAGACAACTTTGCCTAATTACAGTAGCAAAAATCACACTCACTGAAACTGGCATGTACTAACCCACTAGAACAGTCCCTCCCCTTTTAACTTGTCAAACCCTTCACTCTCCTCTTTTAAAAATAATGAGGGACTTGTCTAACCCCAGGGCAAGTTCCTGCTTTCTTCTTTCCCCACAGAACTAACCATGACTCCTGGAGCATACACAGAAAAGAGCAGACCTGAATTTTAAAGTCACCTCAAAACATAAAATACCCAGTAAGCGAAATCAAAGTGGTCAGGAACAACATGAAGAATACCAGACTTGAAAGAAAGCAAGAGTTCTGATGACCAACTGTTACAAATTCCAGCAATATCACAAGCCCTCTCCTCAAGATAGCAGAACTCATCAATGTAATAACCAACTTGCAATCATTAATTTAATGTCTACTAAAAAATCCCAATGTGCCAATATCCCTAATATCCCTAACCCCACCTCCCTTTGAGAATCCAATAAATATCCCTTATGTTTCCATCTTAGGGAGACAGATCTGAGAAAAACACTGTCCTGTCTTGTGAGGCCAGCCTTTGTTAAATAAATTTTTTCTTCTCATTTTCTGTGAGTACTGACTAAATCTAAGCGCATCAGGCAAGGACTCACTTTTGGTCCGCAACAAACCAATGAAGATCAAAAATCAATAAAGACATACATACATACACATACATACATCTTTGCATTAAAGAGTGGTTAGCAATTTTGTCTGAGTTTCTGCTAAGTCTCTAACACTAATTGCATGCTAAACTAGTCTTTGAATGTATATAAAATAATAAACATAAAAGAAGAAAACTTATATCAGTTTTAAAAATTAATTGCAACAAACAAGCTTATTGCCTGACTGTTGTTACACATAGCTAAGGAAGGAAGAAGCTAAATTAATTTAAAACAAACAGCAGTTGTTTGGGCTATGAAAGCAAGCAGCTCCACTGTTCTGTAAGAAGTTTGAAAGACTCTAGTCACTCTGCCATTTTTGCCCAAGGCTAGAGACCAAGATTTGTGTGGAGAATATTAAGATTGCCAGAGGTCCTGATACTGAAAGGGCCAGAGCTCTGATCCCTTCTCACCATATTTCCATGTCCATGTGGGAACTGATCTTATCTTTCAGAAGCAGGAAGTAGACTTGACTGATGGGACTATATTTACTCCTGGTAGTTTTCAATTAATCAGGTAGGTATTTAAGTTGTGAACAGAGATAACAATAATCCTACTAGTCATACATTTTAGGAATTTAAGTTTTCACATAAACATTTTGTTCTACTTGCCAGAAAAACTGGCACTGAGATAGGAAAAATATGTGAAGAGAATACACTATGAAAAAAAAGAAATCTGGATGAGATTGAAGGATTAAAATTAAACTAAAGACTCAAAAGTAGAATAAAATTTGGAGCAGTAAAGAGTGAAATGATCCTATGGAAATTTTAATGACTGATGTTAAGAGCACAATTGAGAGACTCTTCAAGAGTGTATAGAAACAAGCCAAAGAGCTAAAAATTATGAAAGATGATGGAACAAAAAAGCCATCTGGAAATTACAGGTGTTTCAAAGGAGTAATTAGAATAAAAGCTAAAACTCAAAATTGAAGGAAATTGTACTGAGCTGAAAATAGTATCAAGTATGCAAATTTAAGTGAAATTAAAGGAAAAAAACAAACAAACTGTTTGGGCACTTCTGTTTCTTGAAACATAGCCAGCTTAACAACCTGAAAACCTACCTTCTACAAAAGGCCTTAGAAATGCTTAATAAAATATCAGAAACATCTTTTAGACACAGAGCTGAACTTGAAAGATTCTAATAGAAATATGCAGGGTCAATAAACACCACCACAAAGTGGAAAGCCAGTGTAGCATGTCAGCTCCACTGAGGGCTCCATGATATTAACAGCAAATATATTTTTTGTAGTAAAGTAGACATAAAGGAAGGTGAACAAATTGATGGATTTACCCAAAGTGTTATAAACACAAGTAACTGCATGCCTAAACATTAAGTGCACACAGAAGGTCTCCTTATACCAAACCCGCAGACATTACAAACCACAAAGGAAACTTGAATGTTATTATTGCAAATCATTTTGTCAATTTTTCAATGTGAAATTAATGAATCAAACAGTATGTTTTCTTTTGTATTTGGCTTCTTTTGCTCACTCTTATATTTAGGAGAATCAACAACGTTATTATATGATTTCCCTAACAGGGGCCATAGTTTTAGTAACTCTCTTAGTATAGCTGTGTGCATTTACAACTTTTCTTGTTAGTTAACCCATATTTTTTGTGACTTTAACAATAAAGAAAATAAAATCACAAGAAATAACTGGCACACTTCTTTCAATTTTTTAAATCTCATTTGCTCTGAGCCTGGGACCCATGCTACATGTTTCTACAGGAAGCAACTTTGTAAATCAATCTTTTGCCACAGCATAAAAATGGTTCTATCTTGTCAACCTGCAGTATATATCTCCCATCTGTCAAACTTTCTTCTCTTTACTTAGCTCATTTTACATTTTAGCTTCTGTTACTTGCAGCACACTAGTAACAGGTACTAAATTCACCAACAGTAAGCTTACAACAAGCTGCCTTCTATAGAATCGGACCAGTTGCTAAAACAAGTAGATTAATTTGTACCATATGTCAAGAAGTCTTGTTACAGATTAGGGCAAAGTAAAACAGTCATATACTCACTTCAGTGATTATTATAGGGTCATTTACAATGAATAAGAACTGCCTGACGAAATTATCCAAGGACCCAGTGCCCTTTTAAATCTCTGCTCTGCTATCCCTTAATGTTTGGTTTTAGCCTTCATATCTGGTAGATGACTTTTGCACTTCTAAGCATGCAGTCTAAATTTCAGGCAAAGACAGAGGAAAAGAAAGAAATTCTAAAGGCATGTGTCTCATATATCTGTTCCTTTTCATCAGAAACTAGCTCAACCAGAAGCCTAACTCAGTAGAATTCCATTTATATTACATTGTCCAGAACTGAGTTACACTGCCAGTTTTAGGAGCTTGGGATTCTGAAGAATACATTTAGCTTGTAATATTGCCACTTTGAACAAAATAAGTGTTCTAACAGAAAGCAGAGGGAGATTGGCTATGGATTTGAAGCTACAGATCTGTCAGCGAGGTGACACGTTATATACCTAAAAACCCTATAATGCAAATCAATACCATCCAAATCTAAGTTCAGACCTAAAATGACATTTTAATCCTTATTTTTTATTTGGCAATGCTAATGCTCATTATTTCATTGTATTTTACAAGTCATCTCATTTGTACTTTATATCATCCAAACAATATTGCTGAAAATGTCATAAACACCATAGGATTCAGTTTCCTCAATTTACTTCCACCTGTCAACCTAATTTTCTTGTTCAGGGTCTGTTTGATTTTGTGTGAGAAGTCACATCACTGACTCAGGAATAAAATGAGGCATATAGGATCATACCATTGTTATAATTTGTGTTATTAAGAACTGACAACTTCCATATTATTCATATTTCACCCGTTATTATGTCCTTCATTGCCCGGCACTACCTGCCTCCATCATATTGAAAATTACTTTGAGATTATGGATTACTCATGCAAAAAGAAATTTAAAAAAATAGAATTACTATGGCTGAGAGATTTAAAATTGAGTGGGGAGGTCATTCCAGAGGTTACTCTTAAGCAAATCTTGGCCAGATATCTCAAACTGCTAAAATATGTAAAGCTTCAAGCAATAATATTCCTCAAAACCCTAAGTACCTTAAACCAGACACCATAAACCACAAGATAAAGAACTCAGTAAGCTATCTAACCTGAAGAACAATTGGAGTACCCCGCCAACCACAAACAACTTATCCAATCTTCTTTTTCTTTAAAAACCTTTGGCTGGAAATACCAAGATGGGAGATTATTTGGATTGCTACCTGAATCTATGCTCCTCACATTGCAATTCTAAGACCCCAGATAAAAGCCTCTGTTGCCTTGCAGCTTAGTTTATTATTTTTTGGTTGTCACTCCGTACATATTTGCTGGTTTCACAAGAATTTCAATTTCAACAAATATACAATAAAAGCCATCGGCTGCTTTGCATCATAATAGTCCCGCATCCACTTATCCCTTGACAATTCATACCATGTCCTCTTTAGTATTCTCTTTCTTAGGGACATAATAAATAAATGGCAAAGTTCATTTCTTTGTGGTCCTAGCTTTGTGGCTGATGGCTACAGGCTGCCCTCAGGTGCAATAGACCACCCACAACTCCCTGCCATGTGAGACCCTATCCAGACTGTTTTTAACATGGCAGTTTGCTTTTTTAAGGTAAACAGGACAGTAGTGTCTCTTGCTCTAATCTCTGAGGTAGAGTTGTATAATATAATATAATCACGGGAGTGATAACCCAATACCTTTGCCATATAACATGACATAATCAAGGAAGTGACATTTGATCACATTTGACGTATTATGTTGGTTAGAAGCAAGTCAAGAAAACTTGTATGAATACATTTTGGAATTTTTATTTTTAATATTTTTCCTTTGATGAAATTTTCTTTATATGCTATATAAATCCCTTTGTCACTATGAAAAGATTCTGGTTGGGACACTATGTTAAAACTCAAGGTTAGAAGTGATGGTAGATTGGAGTATGGAGGGGATGGAAATATAGAGGATTGAAAATATTTGAAATCCACTTATGAAGATTATAGATAAAATATAGTTTTAGTGATTTGATTGATGAAGGTTATTTTGGCTTTCCATGCCATCCAAATTGAGAGCAAAATAGCAGTCATTTATTTTTGTAGAATTTATATGGAAGCACAAAATTCTATTGATTTTCATTTAAAGTTTCTCTTCATTTCTGATATCCAAATTAGGTCATAAATATTCAGTTGTGGGAGATTATTTAAACTTACTTTTCATTTTATTTGCCTCTCTAAGTTTACCAGAGTTGCTATGACAAATACCACACAATGGGTTGGCCTACAAACAGGAATTTATTGTTTTGGAAGCTAGAAGTACAACATTAGGAATTGGCAGGACTTGCTTTCTCCTGGAGTGTGTATCATTCTGCCAATCTGCTATAACATGGCAATCTCTCTCCTTTTATCTACTCCTCTGATTACCACTGCATGCCGGCTTCTTCATGTTTTTGGCTTCTCCTGACTTCTGCCATCTGAATTTCCTTGCTTATAACGACTGCAGTCACATGGATTAAGGCCCATCCCTATTCAATTCGCTCTCATCTAAACAAGATCTTTGAAGATCCTCTTCACAAATGAGCCCACAGCTTAACTTAATAAGAGCATCTTTAAAGTTCGATTTATGAATGAGTTCATACCCAAGAAATACAGATTATAACTTGAATACATCTTTTGCAGGTCATGATTCAATCCTTAGCATTGCCTTTCTTTGTGTAAGTAAATCTAATCATGAAATGTGTGCTCTACATTTAGTCCCGTTGTACAGCCATCCCTGTCCTCGTGTAGTCTAACAATATCTCTCCATACTTCATCCATGCTGATATTGTAATTTTCAGTTATTTTTTTTTTTGGTTGGTTTGTTATCACTAAAATATAATCCCTGATAAGTATATATTTAATGTTTTCCACTAAGTTTTCAAAAAGATATTTTTCACTAATAGAAAAAAAGAGACCAAAAAATCTAGATTCCTTAATTCAAAAATTTATTCTAAATAGCTGTTACCTACATGTTTTTAGAGAACTAAAAAAAAAAAAACACAAAAGGAAATTTAAACCACACTATATAATTGGAAGGAGTGATATGACTGTTTTGATATTAGCAATTAGAAAAAATTCCTCCAAGCAATGTTTAATTATATGAAGCTTAACAAATGATATATTAATGTTTTAAAAAGTACAAATTAATAAAAATAATATTGTATGAGATTTTATGTTTATCACTTTACATTCTTTACCTATTTTAATCACTCCATTTCTATTGCCATTATTTGATTGGAAAAGAAACGGTACTGCATTTCATGTTTTACTTTTTAGAGAAAGAAAATAAAAAATAATGATAGGTAGAAGTATTCTCAATGAGAAATTTCTACAATATCAAAGTTTTCTGTCACTTTCAATATTTCACAAATATTTACCATTAAACTGAATTCTATGATTTATATGTTGGTCTCCTAGAGTTAATATCTTCTTTGAAAAAGAAAATATCCTGAGGCTATGAACTACATTTTCATGATTATACTAATGAAGCTGAGTTTCCTAATGCATTCAATCATAAAATCAGTTCCTGATTACTAGCTGCCTTCAAATGATTTCCATAGCTACAGGGCAATCCAGACAAAAATAATAAATATTATAGGAGCCAGCCAAAATTTAAATTGAATTGAAACTTCATGATTTTATATATTGCCCATTGCTGTCTAGAAGATCCCCGTTTTCATGCAATATTGAAAGAAACATAAATGAATAGTTGGCGAGTCTGTCAATCAGAACATATTAGAAAAAAGATTTTTTTTTCTTTTCACATGTATCTTTACAAATATAAATTTTGTGTTTATTTCAGTTCTGTCCTTGTCATGATAATATCTTTCAACTATGTAAGTAAAATTCAAGTAGAACTGCCACAGTGAGGTATAGTTAGAATCAAAATATCTGTAACAGGTTTCCAATCTAGGGACTCATGGAAACATGACTTATTCTGTCAGGGGTTTCCACAGGACAGTTCAGCAAAGACAAGAGGGGTAAGACTTCAACATGTATAATTCTTTCAACATTTAATAAGAATCTTACTCATGCCAAGCACTGATCTATATACAAGAAATAAAAATAAGTTTAAATGTGGTTTCTGCTTCAAGGCACTTACAAACTCTGAAGTGCATGCAAGTCGCTCAGATCCAGGAAAGCAGGCAGACTGTAGAATTCCAGAAATCAATGATTTGGCAACACAGAAATAATGAGAAACAATTGTGACTTCTTATGCCAGAACAAAAATATGTTATTTCTGAAAGTGCTTTTCTATCTGCCAATGTGGCCTTTTCAGGAATGACAGTTGTTCCCTGAACCAAAGGAGTTTAGAAATCTTCAGTGAATCTTAAAGCTGATCGGAAGAATACCAGGGAAGTCATGTATATATCTACCAGCCATCCACTAGCCATCTCTTATCCCCTCTTCCTTTTCTATTATGTGCAGATGTTTTAATATATCTCCATTCCACAGACTAGAGGAGACAATAGGATTAATGGAATGGCCTGACCATAACTTAAACACAAAACCAGGAACAAGAAGTTCCAGCTGCTTATCATGGTGGGACCTCTCAGTGGCAGGGCACCTTCCCATGGGTTGTATATTTTATATATTTCCCACTCAAACAATACAGATTTGTCTTTTACATCTCTTTTGCAGTAGGGTGTACAGGGTTGCCATCCTCTGACCTGAGCCAGGAGATGGGCCATGATGGGATCTCTTCCCCTGCTCTTTTGGGCACTTTGTATTGTGTAAGGAATAAAGGGATCATTTGCTGAATGTCTATGTTGTGCCTGAGCCTGCATTGCCAAGATGCACTGTATAACAATTCCTTCCACAGATTTTGGAGCAGTGAGCAAGGTGCACGCGGAAGTATGGAGTGGGTTGATTCCTTGGTGGTTCTTTTCATTGCTCTTGAGTTCATTTTGTTGTGGGTCATATGGAGTGTGTCTGCTTGATTCCACTCCCTTCTAGTGACCTGACCAGATTTGACTTTTAAATAGTGAAGTATTGCTATATAAATGAATACATATGAATTTGTGCAGTTATTGGATGGTATTTGGGTAGGATGTCGCTCAACCTTTGGGCAATCCCAAACCTGGTGTTTCCTATATTTATAGTAAAACAAACATTTAATAAAATTACAATTAACATTTAATTTAAAATAGAAAATATGAGAAATTCCTTCAGAGAATTATGTTAAAATTCAAGTCTACAGATTCTTTATAATATAAATAAACATGTATATATTAAGCACTCACTATGTGCTTTCATATGTTCTAAGAGTTTCCTATGCATTTTCTCCTTTAAACCCCTTAATAATCCTGTGATTTAGAAACTTTTATTAGCTCCACTTTATAGATAAGAAATCTAAGGCTCAATAACATCATGTAACTTGCCCCTAATAATAAACCAAACAATTGATTGAGCCATGATACACACTAAAAGACTGTGATTCTAGAATTCACATTTTAACCATTACTTTCTACTGTCTCTCAATATTTCTTTTATAACATGTCCTTAGAAACATATAAAAGAGTAACTAACAGAGTGATGCTTTGCTGGTCAGTTTTAAGGCAAGTTTTGTACCATGTTTTAACACACTGATAACCTCAGGAGCTATTATGGCTGCCAGGACTGTTTGTCCCTATATTAAATAGCTCTTATTTTCTGTAAAATATTCTACTAATACTATATTTTAGAATTTTATATACTTTGCTAGAATAAGTCACTTACTTAGAATTTCCCAAAGTTGCATCTGTGGAATACTTATCCTAAAGAAATTATCTGCTAAAACAAAAACAAAAACAAAAAAACAGCCACAAACAAAAAAACAAATAAACAAAACAAAAGACACCAACAATCATGTGAATAAATTAGTAGAGCTTATAACTTACATTCTATTATATATATAAATATCCTCTTTCCTTATATTGTGCTAAATTATTTAATTTTTCTATTTTTTATTTAAAAATGTATTTTATAGGGGAGTGGATGTAGCTCAAGTGGTTGAGTGACTTCTTTCCGTGTATGAGATCCTGGATTCGTTCCCTGGTACCTCCTATAAGCAAACAAACAACAAATAAGGAAAAGACATCACCATGTGATGTGAGGCAGGGGTATGAGCCAAGGAATCTCAAGGCAGCCAGCACAAGAATGTTACAGATTTTAGGGAGAAAACATCATATTGCTAATGCATCAATTTTGTCCTTCTAGCCTCAAAACTGTGAGCCAATTAATTCCTGTTTTTTAAAGTAATCCATTTGTGGTTTGATATAGCAACCCAGGAAAATTAAGACATCTTTGGCTTGTTGTTTTTGCTCCTATATACTATTGAAATTTGCCACTTTTCTTACCATTTTTATCGTATCTTTTTTTGAGCAAAATATTTTTAAATGCAAATGGATTGAATCCAATTTTTCTTTTTATTATGTGTGTCTTAAGACATATTTTCCTTTCCTAATGTTATATTCTTTCACAAATTTTTTTCTAAAAATTTTCAGTGTTTGCTTCTCAATTTCTCTTCTTTAAACCCCAGAATATAATTTTGTGTATGGTGGGAATTTGAATTTGTTTTTACTCAATAAGAAAATGGTCCAGCAGTATTGAGTTAATGGTATATTTCTTCTGCTGATTTAGTCTACAATGCCATATATCAAATTTCTTCATCTCTGCCAATCTCTTTGTTGTCTCCTCAGTTTCACTGAGTTAATTTGAGAATAGCAGCAATATCATGTTTTTAATTATTATACTTTTATTAAAGTTTTGATAGCTATTAAACCATTGTTTTTAGTTTCTTCTTCTTCAGTTGTATCTTTTCTATTTATACTTGTGACAACTACATAAAAATTTTAGTCAATGTATGTTTTCACACCTTCATAGAATCAGTCAAGTATTTATTTAGAATCTATGCATTAATTTGGTTAGAAGTGACAGGTTTTTAGCATTGCCTTGCTTTCTTTGAAAATAGTGCATCTCTCCATTTTTAAAAACATCTCCAATGTCTTTCAGGATATTTTATAATTTTTTCCATAATTTTCTTTCATACATATATTTTTATGTTATTTTTAAGTAGCTTATACATTTTTTCTGTAAGTATATTTAATCATAAATAAAAACACTTCATTTTTTTGGCTGTGTCATAGTAAAGAACTTGATTTTAAAATATTGTCCTTAGATCTAGCAACATAGTTATACTTACTTAAATATTCAAATAATTAGTCTATGGTTTCTTTGGGAGTAGACAATCTTATTTTCTGACACCATCAGTATCATTCATTCATTTAAATCATAGTATCCATTCTAATTTATTGTACAATTATGCTAGTTAGGGATCACCGATAAATGTTGAAATCCATATTTGTTCTTTCTTCTGATGCTTATTGATTTTGTGGTGTCTTCTCACTTTTTCTTTTAACAGAATTTTGTGCTTTTGTAGTGGAAGCTCTCTATATAGGAATCATATAAGAACTGAATTGTGTTAAATTGCTGATGCATTAAAGTTAATTTCTTATCTTGAGATTCCGTGGCCTATACGTGTAATATAAACTGAAATCTCAGATCCTCAAGAGGACAGGACTGCAATTATGTACGGTTAATAGAGACTCATAATTTTGAGGTAACTCTACACTCCACATGCCAACAGTCCTTTTCTCCCATCCCCCACTTAGCTGCCAAACACAGATATATACTTCCAGAAGATTGGCATATATTTCACAGGCAGTGATGGCTTAATGACAACATATCCCTTTGGTCTAAGCTCCCTCTTCAATTTTCATTACTAGAAATTATAATCACTTTTTTGAAGTCTCAATTCTGCATGTAAAAAAATGTTTGTTAGATTTCAGGTTGTACTTTAGGATTTTTAACCACTACACTGCTTAAAGGGAATTCTATTTCTTATTTTTTAAAACAGAAGATGGTGGCTAAGCTAATTTCTTGATTCTTGAAAATACTGCTGACAATAAGTTCTTTTTGCAACATTTCTCATTAGCTACCACAAAAACCACATTCATGGTTTTAAATAGAATTTTAATGAAGAATGAATCAGAGTACTTAGAATTTCACTTTTTATAACCATTATCATCATTTAGTTGGTTCTAGATAACAGCTAGATTTTCTTAGTTTTACTTAACAACTTCTTTTG
>JAQZBX010037665.1:0-15838 GCA_029593785.1 Cabassous unicinctus | reverse complement strand
AGTCTATATTCCAGTTTTTTCATATGTCCCAAAATGTGCCTTTGAGTCTTTTATTAGATCCCATCCAGGACAATATATTTCATTTAATTGTTATTATCACTTTAGTTGCTCTCTCTCTTTTAAATTGTGGGAACATATATACAACATAAACTTTCCCATCTCAACCACTCCTCAGCATACCATTCAATGGGATTAATCACGTTCAAAATACTGCGATACCCTCACCACCTTCCATTACTAAAACTTTTCTATGTCCCTAAACAGAAATCCTATACCCATTATGCATTAACTTCCCATTCCTCTTGTTCCCTGCTCCTGGCAACCTGTACTCTAATCTCTGACTCTATAAACTTGCATATTGTCTTGATATATTCTTTGTAGTTACCATTGGGCTTAAATTTAACATTATAAATCTGTAACATTCTCATGGCTTTAATACCAATTTAACTTAAATGATATAAATAAACTATGTTCCTATACCCCCTCCATCCTCCTGAGTTTATGTAGTTCAACTCACCAATTAAGAACAGATTTATACATTATGAGTCCAAAACCACTTATTTTTCATTACATTTTATGCATCTGCCTTTCAGATCTTGTAGGAAGTAAAAAGTGGAGTTATAAACCAAAAATGTAATAGTACTGGCATTTATATTGACCCCATCATTACCCTCACTGGATATCTTTATTTCTTCATGTAGCTTTGATCTTTTTTCTATTGTCTTTTCCTTTCAACCTGCAGAACTCTCTTTAGCATCTCTTGTAGGGCCAGTCTAGTGGTGACAAACTCCCTCAGCTTTTGTTTATCTGGTAATGTCTTAATTTCTCCCTCATTTTTGAAAGACAGTTTTGCTGGATATAGAATTCTGGTTGGAAATTTTTGCCTTCAGCACTTTAAATATGTCATTCCACTGCCTTCTTGTCTCCATGGCTTCTGATGAGAAATAGACAATGTTATTGAGGCTCCCTTTTTGAGTAACATGTTGCTTCTCTCTTGTGGCTTTCAAATTCTTTCTTTATCCTTGTTTTTTGGGTATCTGATTATAATATGCTATGGTGTGGGTCTTCAGGCACACCTTGGAGATATTGCAGATTTAGTTCCAGAGCAGTGGAATAAAGCAAATGTTGGTAAAGCTGCTATAAACATTGGTGTGCAGATTTTTGTGTGTACATAAGTTTTCAACTCAACAGAATAAATATTTAGGAGCACAATTGCTGGATCACATGGCAAATTTATGTTTAACTTTATAAGAAACTGCCAGACTCTCTTCCAAACTGGCTGTGCCAGTTTGCATTCCTACCAGCAGTGAATGAGAGTTCCTATGTTCCACATTCTTGAAGGCGTTTGGTATTGTCAGTGTTTTAGATTTCAGTCATTCTAATAGGTGTGTAATAGTCTCTCATAGTTATTTTAATATGCAATTCTCTTATGACATAAGATGCTGTCATATTTTCATATGCTTCTTTGCCATCTGTATGTATTCTTTGCTGAGGTGTCTGTCCAGATCTTTTGCCCATTTTGTAATTGCATGGTTTATTTTCCTATTGTTGAGTTTTAATAAGAGTTCTTTGTATATTTTGGATACAAGTTCTTTATCTGATGTGTGTTTTTAAATTTTTTCTCTCCCAGTCTGTGGCTTGTCTTTCTCCCACCCCCAGATGTCTCCCTCATCTGTCATCCTCAGGAGGCACCGGGAATGGAACCCCGGACCTCCCATGTAGAAGGCAAGTGCCTTACCACTTGAGCCACTTCCACTTGCGGTTCCTTGAGGCTCCTTGCAGCTCCTTGTGGCTCCTTGTGGCTTGTCTTCTTTAGGAAGCACTGGAAACTGAACCTGGGACCTCCCATGTGGGAGGCAGGCGCCCAGTTTCTTGAGCCACACCCGCTCCCCTGTGTCTTATCTTTTTATTCTCTTAACAAATGTTCTTTTTTTATACACTGTTTATACACATAACATAGTTTCTCTTTCTAGGACTCCTCTAGCAAATAAATGCAGAAGGAAGGATAGAATTAGGTTATCACCATTTTGCAATATCTGGTGAAATACTAGATCTAGGCAATGAGCATCAATGACTGCTAACATCATAAAGGAGAGAGCCAGTCAGACAAAGAATATTACTCATTAACTTTAGAAGTCTGAAAAAATACAGATAAACAAAAAGGAGAAAAAAAATAACCAGTAATCTCACCATCTAAATAGAATTCTTCTGCTCTTTTTTTGTATGTGTGTATGTGTTCAAAAAAGCATTTTAAGAAAAGGTCATATGGCACATAACATTTTACAAGCTGTTTTTTTAATATTAAAACTGTAATATTTTATGAACCTTTTCCATGGTATTTGATAGTCTTCTGCAAGGTCATTAATTCTGTTGTCTGGTTACGCCACCATTTACCTGCTGGATCCCTTCTATGGCCACATAGGTTGTTTCTCAGTTGTTCTCTCCTGGTAACACTTTTCTGCCCTAAGTTAATTCCGGAGGCAGTCAAGGATATTATGACACATTATTTAGCTTTGGAGTCAGAGGTCCCTGTAAATGCCATTAGTTTACTGTGAGATAATTAGGGTCTAGAATCAAGGCCAGCCTGTCGCCATCATGGATGCGTCTCTGTATGTGCTTTAGGTTCCCATTCTCTAAGGTGATGAATGTTTTGTATATTCAGTTACTCACTTACTCATTAAATGCACCCAGCCGTTTGTTGGCTTCTACTGGAAATATAGTCTTACCCTCAAAGAGTGTGTAGTCTGCTTGGGAAGCTAAAGCAGAGAATCAGAAAAGCTAAATAGAAGGCAAGTTGGCCTTCAGTTGAATAGAGCCATAGTGCTGTGAGCTGGCATGATCAGTGGGAGGGTGCTGAACTTGATGTGAGAAGGCTTGTGTTGAATCTCTGTGATGCTCCTGTTTGGGGCTCTGACCCTCAGATTCCTCTTCTGAAAAAAAGGTATCTGGTGTGTCTCTTGCTGAATCTTGTAATACCTTCTAGTGAGGGAATCGATATGAGCATGCCAATACAAGAGGTGCTCACACTATATTTTTAAAGGTGATGGGACTTTCTGGGGGTGGCAGACCTTGACTTTCAGCTTCTAAAACATTCAGCTGCACCTTAGCCATGACCTGGGCAATTTTCTCTTTTCCCTTGCTAGGACATCTAAGGTTGGGGAGGCTGTAAGCCAAGTTGGGCAGGCTCCAGGGCCCTAGGAAACAGGCCCTGACATCACGCTCTGCTTTCCTGCAGCGATCGGCTGGCTCTCCTCCAGGTCAGGAGGATCCTGCAGCAGCTGGGCCTGGACAGCACATGCGAGGACAGCATCATAGTGAAGGAGGTGTGCGGAGCCGTGTCCCGGCGGGCAGCTCAGCTTTGTGGCGCTGGCCTGGCCGCCATCGTGGAGAAAAGGAGGGAAGACCAGAAGCTCGAGCTCCTGCGGATTACCGTGGGCGTGGATGGCACCCTGTACAAGCTGCACCCTCAGTGAGTGTGCGGTGAGAAGCGTGGAGAGGCCTGGGGCAGAGCATGGACTCTGCACGGCCTCCTCAGCTGCAGATTGGGAAAATGCATCCTGTCCTGGTATAGGAAGGGAGTGCCACATGGTGGTGAAGCCAGAGGCTGCTGAGTCCACAGATGAGGTTTGAACCTTGGTGACTCTACTTCCTAGTGGTATGATGTGGGAATATTAGCCAACCTCTCTGAACCCCAGAGTCCTCATCTGTAAAAGGGGGGGCAGTAAGAATCCCCATCTCATAGGGCTACGTGGGGATTAAATGAGCTAATACACCTAAAGTACTTCCCACAGTGATCAATAATGCATATTATTGTTGTTATCATTATTCTCCCTAACTTCACAGGGATGTAATGAGAACCTGTATATGTTGCATAGCACCAAGCATTTGTTAAGGATGAATTTTCTTAGCTTAAAGTCAGTAGACACAAGGATTAAGAGCCCCATCGGGCAACACAGGTTTGAATCCTGGTTCTGCTTTGTAGAAGCTAGGAGGTCTAGGGCCAATTTCTTATTCTCTTTGAGTCTTAGTTCTTTATCTATAAAATAAGGACAAAAAATATTACCTACTGAAGAGGTTGTCATGAGGATTAAGTAAAATAGTGTCTGTAAAGTGCTTGGCACATCACAAAAGCTCAATAATAGAAGCATTATTATTATTTTATATATCTGAGTCATATGCATTTTTATCATGGTAATATATATATAATAAAACTTATAATTTTAATCATTTTTATATGTACAATTCAGTGGCATTAATTGCTTTTACAGTGTGGTGCTACCATCACCACCTTCCATTCATAAAATTTTTCATCACCCAAAGGAGCTCTTATTTTTATTTAATGTTTTTATTTATTTATTTAGTAGTTTTATTGAGATATATTTTTAAACCTTATTTTATACACTTAATAATTGAAAATATAAATAATTAAAAAAATAAAAAGAAAACACAGTTAAATAAAAACATACATATCTCAATTAAATGTACTGGTTACATATAATTTTTTTTTGAATCATACAACACGTTACACAATATATTTGGTTCATAGTAATGCAATCAAAAGTAATACAAGCTTATAAAATTTCAAATCATGCTGAAATGTCTCCATGAACGTTATGGCTATACATTATTATTGCTACGTTATTATTGTAATCCTTAGCCCTTCCTATGATGCTGACTAACTATCCAAAGTAACTGACTAGTATCTTTTCTTGATTTTCCTTTTGAGGTCATATGTTTTGGTCTGGTTCCTACAAATGTCTCCTTTGAATCAAGACTTGACTCATGATCATTTCAGTAGGTGCTGCTGGGGATTGAATCATGTCCCCCACAAAAGACATGTTAAGGTCCCAGGACCCTTGGTCCTGTGGGTGGGAATCCATTTGTAAACAGGACCTTTGTGGATATTATCTGTTAAGGGGTGCCCAACCTGAATGAGGTGGGCCTTAGTCCAATATGGCTCAAGTTCTTACAAGCAAAGGAAATTAGACACAGAAAAAGGAGCCATAGGGAGCAACCAGAAGCTGGAAGTCCAGGGAACCCAGGAGAGAAAGGAGATGATGCTGTCACATGTGTTTGCCATGTGACAGAAAAGCCAAGCATAAAGGACCGCTAGCAGTCAATCCTAGAGTGCCATAGTCTTAGGGGAGAAAGCGTCACCTTGCTGATGCTTAGATTTTGGATTTCTCCTAGACTCAAAACCATAAGTTAATAAATTCCCATTGTAATTAAGGCTGCGTGCTTTGGGGGAAAATTACTGGAGAGAGGAATGGATGATTGGATGGATGGACAAAGCAAATAGGGCAGTATTTTAACTGTCATTGGATCTAGGCAGAGGGTGTATAGGTGTTCATTATACTATTCCTTTAGCGTTTCTGTATGTTTAAAATATTTCAAAATAAAAAGTTGTGGGAAAATTTGGAGAAAAAAAAAAGTAGACTTTAGAAAAAGACAGACCTGGTTCAAATCCTAATAAATTTACAAGTTGTGCAAACTTGGACAAGTTTCTTAATTTCTAAGCATCAGTTTCTTTATGTAGTGAAAATAATAACTACTTTCAAACTATTATTTGTTATGCTTTGACCCTTTTTTTCTCCCCACCTCCTCATTGTTTGCACTTGCTGTGTCCGTTCATCTTTCTTGTTCCTTTAGGAGGCACCAGGAACCAAACCTGGGACCTCAGATATGGGAGGCACCTAATCACTTGAGCCATCTCTGCTCCCTGCTTTGTTGTGTCTCTCATTGTGTTTTTCTTCTTGTGTCTCTTGTTGCGTCAGCTTGCTGCACCTGCCCATTGCGCCAGCTTGCTGTCTTCTTTAGGAGGCAGCAGGAACCAAGCCAGGGACCAGCTGACATTCTTTATGTATTCACCTAGAACAGTCCCTCACATCAGAAGTTGCCCAATAAAAGGTAAAAGGTAAAACAACTGTCAAAGAAACTGTTTAGAAGCAAATTTGGAGGAACAAACCAGACTGGAGTCATTTATAAATATGCTGATCCATACCTAAGTGCTGATGATGTTTTGTTTCTCTTTCTCTTTTTCATAGCTTTTCTCGGATATTGCAGGAAACTGTGAAAGAACTAGCCCCTCGATGTGACGTGACATTCATGTTGTCAGAAGATGGAAGTGGAAAGGGGGCAGCTCTGATCACTGCTGTAGCCAAGAGGTTACAGCAGGCACAAAAGGAGAACTAGGGACCCCTTGGGGATGGGCATGATGTTCCTTGGATACTGACCAGCCTCTCTTTCTGGCAGACTTCACCTTCTGATGGCTGAGAAAGAGCCCCAGGTCCTTGGGTAACATCTTATTACTGGTTCTGCGATGGCATTAAATGACATTTCTATTTGGTGTATTTGGGCCAGAGATGGGCCAACTTGTGAAATCAAAGTGTCTGGCCCAAGAGATCCCTTTCAGCAAAATTTTCCCTAAGGGTCTTCCAAGCTGTGAGTTCTCTGTGCCTTTGGGTACTGTGGCTGCTGGAAACATACACAGAATGCTCCCTTGTGTCCTGGCCTGGCAGAGTTTTCCACTGGGATGCTCAAGGCTTGGGTTGTAGTTGATGGAGCTCTCTGCTTGTGGATTAATATTTGAGAGTAAAAGGAACTCATGTAACAAACTGGGGATCTGATCTAACTTGTCCTCAACTTATGTCATGACAACTCATGTTGACTTCAAACGTGAAGACAGAACTAGGGTTTTGGAGTATTTACCCCAGGACACAGAGGGGTTGATTGCCAGGGAACCCATGTAGAACCTTCTCATGCTTAAAGTGAATTGTCAGCTCCTGTAGGATTTTGTTTCTTAATAGGTGTGTGTTATTGCGTGGGGTGCCGTTGTGGCATCTGTTTCTCATTTTGCTGTGGTTTATGTTGCTGCTGCTGATAGTTGTTTTAAGGATTGTCAGGTATATGAAATCCAGTAAGTGAATAAAATCATTTGATTTCCCAAGAAACTTTGCATGAAGTGTTGATATTTCGTCTGGGAGGCTTGCTTGGTAACTGCACACTCTGCTGGTGGAATGAGGGACACGTAGAGTCAGAAGGAGCTGGGAGCATCTAGTTCAACTTCCCAAATTTTACTTGAATGAATACTTCCAGGATTCATTCATTCAGAGAAGAATTGTCCAATGGCTGGGTGCCATTACCATTTGATCCTGCAGCGCTCGCCTCTGAACAGCTGGAGTTGACAGAAAGTTCTTTTGACCTCGAAGCTGACCCCTAGATCCCTGGAACTCAGCCCCTCCCACACTCTCCACTGGTCTCCATTCTACCCTCCAGAACTATGTGAAATTGGCAGGTTCCTGGCCATTTCCCCAGTGGAAATCTTTACTCTTTCTCTTTTTTCTTATTCCCTATTCCTTTCTGTGAACCTCCTGTGACTTTCTACCTTGTCACACAGGTAAGACCAGCAATCACACAGGTATGAGTTTCTTAACTGGCCTAGAGATGGTAAACTCTTTGTCAGCCACATCTGTGTATCCCCCCCAGCAAGCCCAGCACTCTGCTGTTCTCAGTAAATACTTACTGGATGGCGGTGTGACTGAAAAATAGAACACTCTGAGAAATAGGCCTTGGAAAAAGTGGAGGCTATCCCATTATCATGGGAAACTAACTGGCAAGAGTAACATTCCAGGTCTCCTAGGTTGATTTCATCTGCTTACTGACTGAATTACACAGCCCTTCAACTCCACAATGGGTTGGCTCTCTCTTCATTATGTTATGGCTCCCAGCACTAACTATCACCATTTGTTGAAGCAGGATGTTTAGACAGAATGGAGGAGGCTGCGTTTAAATGCTGAGTCTAAGAGGGGCTTTGGTTTACCAAAATTAACTTTTTGGTTTTAAGGTTATACCTGTCTGGGGGGAAAGGTGTACAGATTTATTAAAATGGCCTTTTTGTATTTTGAGGTTATACCTCTTTGAGGAAATGTTCTATCTTATCAGATTTTGTTTTAACAACCCAAAACGTTATTGTCCTTGTTAGGTTGCCTTTCCCCAGTTGCCCCCCATTTCTTAGTAAGACACCCTCTGCTCCCAGTCCCTCTTTCCCCTGATTCTGCTGGGAGTCTCTTCCATTGCCATCCTTTCTGGACCAATGTTCTGGCCCCAGAGAGTCAGGTAAGTGCACCACCAAGTTCTCCCACAACCTGGTTTTGGTGTGTGTTTGGCAAGTTAAAGGAGATCGCCCAGCCTATTTCCGTCCCAGCTTTCTGGCATTTTACAAGAAAAAGGAGCTCCACGGTATCTAGGTAACATTGTACATTCTGACTAATTGATAGCATCATAGAATCCTTGGATCAGAAGGGAGCTCTAGAGAGGGCAGTCCTCCATCTTGCTGCCTTGGACAGGCCAGCCCCTGAGACACCTGGGGCCATGGAGGGCTAACTTCCCCTCACGGTTTACTAGGCAAGACCGGCATCCACACAACAAGGTAAACTGTCCTCATGAGAACCTCCACTGAATTTTCCTCTTAGGAGGAATATCTTGATGTAATTTTTCTAGCCCTCTGGCTACTTTCTCCCAGATACCTTTTGGCCATAAAGAACTGATGAATACAGATTCAAGACCTGGATTTTCCCCATGACTCTGCTTCTCCAGAACAAGTGAACTTATTCCCATTTGACTTTCTCTTCTTTTCTCTTCTTCCTATCAGCTGAAATGGGCATTCCACAAGAATAAGCACTTGGGTCTCATTCTTCTTGGTGCCCCAGAGCCTAGCACAGTGCCTGGCATGGAACAGCCATTGGACAATTCTTCTCTGAATGAATGAATGAATGAATGAATGCTCACTCAATCATGTAAATGAATTATTGCCCTTTGAATCCCTCCATCCTTCTGCCTCACCCAATGGGATTTGAGCCTTATTCACAGTAGACTCTCTATAAGTGATGGTTCGAAGAATGCCAACCCCTAACTCTAGGCACTGGTGACCCAAAGAAATGTAAGACACCATTCCTACCCTCTAAGTATTCACAGACTAGCAAGGAAGAAAAGATGTATGAATATCTGTAATACAATAGGGTATACAGGAATAAGGTAAAGACTCAATTTCTGACTATGTCCTACATCCTTTAGATCAGGCACTCTTAACTGTGTGTGTATGTGTATGTGTGCAATGTACCCCCTTTGGCAAGCCTGTGAAAGCCATGCATCCTTTCTCAGAAAAATGTTTTTAAATGCATAAAACACCCAGGATTATAAGGCAAACTAATGTTATTGAATTATAGTTATTAAGATATTAAAGTGGTGATGTGATAATATATTCACTTATTTATTCATGTATTGTATAACAAGATCTAGCAAGGACTTAATAACAATCATGATTTTGAAGTCCCAATGAGTGTACACAGTATTTTGAGACATGAATAAGGGCACAGATAAGAAAATATCTGTTATTTTTAATGGAGACAAAGTCACAGGCACTGCCAACACTGCTGTGGTTTGTTGCCCACATTCATAATTCTTTTAAAATTTTTTATTAGAGAAGTTGTAAGTTTACAGAAAGACCATGCAGAAAATACTGAGTTCCCTTATACCTGCTCCCATTTTTAATATTTTGTAGTAGTGTGGTATGTTTGTTACAATTGATGAGAGAATATTATTATAATTGTACCATTAACTATATTGTCCATAGTTTGCATTAGGGTTCACTGTTTATGTTGCACAGTCCTATGGTGGTTGTTTTTAATTTTTATTCTAGCACATATATACCACATAAAATTTCTCCTTTGAACCATATTCAGATATATAATTCAGTGGTATTAGTTACATTCACAACTACATTCATAATTGAAGGAAGTTCTGAATTTCAATTAGAGACTATTAAAAATGATGTTTTGATTTTTCCCCCCAAAAAAGTTTATGGGTGCCCTTGGGCATTCCTAGACACAAGGTTAATAATCCTTGCTCAAAATGTTCTAATGGAGATTGTACTTATTTAGGGATAGTATCTCAGATGGCAGAGAGACAGTGTGGTTTGGACTCAGAAGATGGGTTCAGTTTGGGAGTCCACCACGTGAAATAGGCATGCTACTTAACCTGCCTGAGCTTCAATTTCCTCATCTGAAAAAGGTGAATAATAGAAAAGTCTGTTGGGAATTGAAGCATTTTCCCCACAAAATACATGCTCAAGTCCTAACCCCCAGTTCTGTGGGTGTTAACCCATTTGTAAACTGGACTCATTTGTGAGTAGGATCAGGATGTACCTTAATCCATACGACTGGAGCCCTTGCAAAGCCAAGGAAGTTTAGATGCAGTCAGTGAAAGCCAGAGGAGGGGACGGATCACCACTGTTTCTGGAAGACAGCGAAGTCTAAGAAATCCCCCTACCCTTTGTATTCCAAAAAGTGGAGTATTGCACAGAAACACCCTTCTCCATATGACTTAAATAAGACTCACAGATGACTCCTGGTTTATCTATGAGAAGGCCAGACACAGACCCTCCACATTCCCATTCTTTGTCTCATAAATGATTAGCTGAATTTTTTTGTCTCCACTGATCAATTGGAACAAAATGCTTGTTCACCAAACTGGCTAAGCGTCTCTCCTTCCTTCAGGCCCCTAAACTTTAAGGGCTCCTCCCAGAAAATAGACTACTTCAGCATAAAACATTCTCAAATCTACTATCTGATCATGCCAACCTTTCATCCCACTTCCCCACCCCTGTTCTAGCCTGTCTTTAAAAGAAAAAGCTTTTTTTCCCCCTAACTCTTGAGATGCTTACAAACCTCATGGTCAGAGTGGTCTCCCATTACAATAGTCCTCTCCCTCTATTGCAATAGTCCTTTTCCCCTTGCAATAATCCTTTTAAATAAAGTCTCTCGGTACCAAGTCTGGATTTGTTTTTTATTTGACAGCATGAAATATCATTTTCTATCCTTTTACTTTCAACTATCCATATCTGTATATTTAAAATGTGTCTCCTATAAACACACATATTTAATTGGATCTTGTTTTGTTTGTTTTTATTTATCCAGTCTGACAATCTCTGTCTTCTACACGGAGTGTTTAATCTATTTACATTTACTGTAATACTGTTGTGGGTGGGTTTAATTATAGCTTTGCTGTTTTGTTTGCTATTTGCCCTATCTCTTCTTTGAGATTTTGTTTCTCATCTCCTGCCTTCTTTTGGATAAATCAGCTATTTTATTATTTTATCTGATCTCATATATTGGTTTTTTAATTATACCTGTGATTTATTCTTTCTCTTTGAGGTAAATTTTACATACAATAAAATGAACACATCCTTAATGTACTATTTAATGAGTTTCAAAAATTGGATATACCTGTAGAATCTAAATACACATGTTTATCCTAGAAAAGTTTGAGATTACAATACCCATTTTTCATCACAGTCTACCTTGAATTCGTGTTTTACCTCTTCACAATGTAAAAATCTTACACCAGTATAATTCTATAAACCTCACAATACATAGTTATTATTGTTGCTTTAAATAGTCAATAGTCTTTTTTAAAAAATATTTTTATTTTTATTTATTTATTTCTCCCTCCCTTGTTTTTGCTTACTGTCTGCGTCTGTTCATTGTGTGCTCGTCTTCTTTTTAGGAGGCATCGGGAACCAAACCCAGGACCTCCCATGTGGGAGGAAGGTGCCCAATGGCTTGAGCCACTTCCACTCCTGCTTATTGTGTCTCTCATTGTATTTCCTCATTGTGTCTCTTTGTTGTGTCATCTCGCTGTCTTCCTTGTCTTCTTTAGGAGGCACCAGGAACTGAACCTGGGACCTCCCATTTAGTAGGTGGGCACCCAACTGCTTGAACCACATCCGCTTCCCTAGTAAATAGTCTTTTTATATCAAAAACGGTATTTTTTAATTTGTCCACACATCTACTTTTTTTTTTTTTCTTTTTAGGAGGCACCAGGGATTGAACCCAGGACCTCACACTTGCAAAGCAGGTGCTCAACCACTGAGCTACATCTGCCCCACCACACATCGACTTTTTCTGGTGTTCTTCTTTCCTTCCTGCAGTTGCATGGTTCTATTTGGGATCATTTTCCTTCTGTCTGGAGTTTTCTTTAGTATTTCTAGTAGTATAGTCAGCTGGTGATGAATTCTCAGTTTTTGTTTGTCTGAAATAGTCTTTATTTTGCCTCCTTTTTGAAGGACATAGAATTCTAGGTTGGCAGAATTTGTTTTATTTCAGTATTTTAAGGATGTCATATTTTCTTCTGACTTGAATAGTTTCTGTCAAGAAACCAGTTGTCATTCTTATTGTTGTTCTCCTATAAGTAATGTGTCTTTTTCTTCTGGCTATTTTTAAGGTTTTCTCTCTAGTTTTCAGGAGTTTTAACTATCTTAGTAGTGGTTTTCTTTTATTTTTCCTGCATGAGGTTTGTTGAGAGCTTTTTGAATCTGTGGGTTGGTGTTTTTCATAGGCTTTTGAAAATTATTGGCTTCTGACCCATTATTTCTTCTGTCTCCTTCTGGGACTCCAGTTACACACATATTAGACCATTTGATCATGCCTCACATGTGTCTGATGTTCTGTTCTTCTTTATTTTTATTATTTCCCCTTCTGCATTTCAGTTTGAGGAGATTCTATTAATAAGTAAGGTTCAATGATCTTTTCTGCTGTGTCCAATCTGCTTATTAAGCCTATCCAATGAAATCTTCATTTAAAATATTTTATTTATCAATTCTTAAATATTCACCTTTTCTTTTTTAGAGATTTAACTTCTCTGTTGACATTCTTCATCTTTTTCTACATTTTGTTTTTTTAAAAAGGATTTATTTTTTTATTTACTTTTATCCATCCCCCACCCCTGTTTTTACAGTACCCTATCTCTACTCATCATTAGAAAGACGAATTCTTTCTACTATAGAATTTAGTTGCATTAGACTTCTTTGCATCCATAGCTCTCTAGTGTCTCTAAAATGAAATGTGATTATTTTCTTTTAGCTTATCCACTTTTATCTAATTGTTAGAGTGGATACAATGCTCTGCTGCTAACTTCTACATCCTAAACTACCAGTTATTCATATTTTTCAGTTCCAATTATGGTTTTTTAAATTTCACTTGAGTTATTTAAAAGAACTTCTAAATTTGTGCTTTTATAGTTTCCAAATATACGGAGTTTAAAAATGTATCATTTTGTTATTAACTTCTGACTTATTTCTGTATTGATCATGGTGTCTGCAAACTTTTTTTTAGGGCCAAATAATAAATACTTTAAGCTTTGTAGGTCAGATGATCTTTGCTATTGAAGCACAAAAGCAGCCACAGACAATATGTAAATGAGTGAGTGTGGCTGTGTTCCAATGAAACTTACAAAGATGTGTGGTGGGCTGGACTTGGCCCATGGGGCATAGCTTGCCAAAATCTATTCTGTATTATATATGTATGATTTAGAAACTTTTTCAGTTTTGTTTTGTAAGTATATCATTTGTTCCTGAGAAGAATATATATTCTGTTAGATAAAAAATCATATATATGTCTATCAGAATAAACATTCATTTTGTTGCGCAAATCTTCTCTTTCTCTTTTTGATATTTTTTGTTTGCTTGACCTAATAATAGAGAAGTATGTTTATTATCCCTTATAATGTAAGTTTGTCACATTCCCCCATAGGCCTGTTTTGGTTTGCTAAAAGCTGCCAAGGCAATATCCCAGAAATGGATTGGCTATTACAATAGGGATTTATTAACTTATAAAATTACAGTTCTGAGGCTGTGAAAGTGTCCAAATCAAGGCATCATCAGGAGATGCTTTCTCCTTGAGCGGCAGCTGCGGGCGATCAGGCACATGGTGGAGTCTGTCTGTCACTGCCTTCTCCTCTGGGCTCCATTGCTTTCAGCTTTCTCTCTACCGGGTTCTGTTGATTTCAGCCTCTTGCTCCTGTGGTTTCTCTTGCTCCTGTGGTTTCTCCATGGGTTCCTTTCTGTTTCTGCAGCCTTCTTTCTCTGTCTGTTTATCCTGTTTATAAAGGACCCCAGTAAGAGGATTAAGACCTACCCTGAGTCACTTCCTACTGAAGTGATCTATTTTTTATTTTTATTTTTTATTTTTTTTATTAAAGATTTATTTATTTACTTTATCCATTTTAAACCCCCCCTCCCCCATTTGCTGTTTTGTGTCCATTTGCTGGGAATTCTCTGTATCTGTTTCCTGCCATCTCTTCTCATCATTCTCTTCGTCTTCACCAGGATTCGATCCTGGAGACCTCCGATGTAGGAGAGAGGTGTTCTGCTACCTACACCACCTCGGTTCCTGGTTTTCAGAGCATCTCGTCTTGACTCTCCCCTGTGTCTCTCTCCTTTTTACGTCATCATCTTGCTGCATGGCTCCCAGTGCCTGGCGGCTCACCGGCACACAGAGCCTGGCAGCCCATGTGCCTTCTATATATATATATTTTTTATCTTACCGGAAGGTCCCAGGGATCGAACCCAGGTCCCTCCATATGTCAGACGGACGCCCAACCATTTGAGCTACATCCGCCCCCCTGAAGTGATCTAATTAAAGGGAAAGTCCCACCTACAATAGGTTTATACCCACAGAACTGAATTAGTTTAAGAACATAATTTTCTGGGGTCCACAAAAGACTCAAACTACCACAAGGCCTAACAATTTTCACTTTAACTCTTTAGAGGATAATTTATTAGAATTTTAATCTTTCATATGGATTGAATTTTTATTCTTGTAGTGACCCTCTCCATGTCTATTGATTCTTTTTGTTTTATAGTCTATATTTTCTGATATTAATTCACCAGCTTTTGGGGGGTAAGTATTCATCTGATGTATCTTTTTTCATCCTTTGCATTCATCTCTTGTCTGTCCTTATTTAGACATATCCCTTCTAAATCACATTTTGGCAGCATTTTTGTTGATAGTACATTTATATTTTTGTAATTATTGATATATTTAAACTTTTTTCTACTATCTTAGTTTTATTTCTATTTTTAATCTATGTCCCCTTTTACCTATGTTTCCTTCTTTTCCTTTGTTGCCTTTTTGGGGTGGGGGGAAGGGGAAGCAGATCAATAGATTTGTGTCCAATCTAAAAAGCTCTTTGCCTAAGGTTCTATGTTTTTTTTTGAAATTTCTTTATTTTATTTTTCATATTTAATATTTCTATTTGGTTATTTTTTGTGATTTCAAGTTTTGTTTCATGTTCTTATTATTCTTCATCTCATTAAGTATATTTATCATCCTTACTTTACACTTTTGGTCTGTTCTAATATTTCTACTTTAGTTGTTTGCTCAACTTGCTTACTTTTTTTTTTTTTTTAAGATTATTTATTTATTTATTTATCTCTCCCCACCCCCTCATTGTTTACACCTGCTGTGTCTTTTCATCTTCCCTGTTTCTTTCGGAGGCACGGGAAACCAAACCTGGGATCTCTGATATAGAAGGGAGGCACCTAATCACTTAAGCCACCTCCATTCTCTGCTTTGTTGTGTCTCTCATTATGTTTTTCTTGTGTCTCTTGTCGCGTCATCTTGTTATATCAGCTTGCTGTGCCTGCCCATCTCGCCAGCCCACTGTCTTCTTTAGGAGGCACCGGGAACCGAACCACGGACCTCCCATGTGGTAGGCGGGAGCCCAGTCACATGAGTCACATCCGCTTCCTTTGCTTACTTTCTTTACAAGTTATGAAAAGGGGCCAGGGTGGTCCTCGGCTGGGTTTGTTTGCTCGGCGCAGCAGAATAGACACACTAAACTAGGCTAGGAAGGAATAGAGGATTTATTCACTGTCAGGAAACCAGAGATGTACACTCTCAGATCAGCTTCTCCCAATTGCAGAAAGTCTGATATTTTATACCATCGGGATGCTAATGAATAACTGGGGCAGAGCTGGACACAGGTTCCTTCATTAATAAAC
>JAQZBX010037664.1:0-23711 GCA_029593785.1 Cabassous unicinctus | reverse complement strand
CCACTGCAGATTCTCCAACCCCACTCCCACAAGTGCAAGAATTCGCTGAGACTGCTATTTAAAAATAGCCTGGTCCTTGGGTGGCTAAGGAGGGTGGCAATGGGAGGATGAAGGACTGTGCTCAGTGGCAAGGGTGGACACTGGTTGGGCTCACCCAGGAGGCACAGGCAGACTTCAGATGCTGGCTGAAGTCCCTTCCCATGCCCTCTGGCCTGGCTGGGCTTTGGCAATGACTATCCTCGGTTTAAGCCTCCTTCCGCTGACTCACAGCCTCAAACCAGGGCATCCTCCTAGAGGCCAGGCTGAGTCATCTTCCAGGGGAGGGAGCCTTAAGCAACAGTGAAAAGCAGGCATGGAATGTGGGGCCCTGCCTTCAGCCAGAAGCCCACAGAGCAGAACCTGCAGGTGATTCGCTTCCCACTGAATGCCACTCACTCTTCTCCCCTCTTGCCCGGCAGTGCTTCTAAGCCTGGAGCCCTGGCCCTGCCCTTTCTCCAAAGCTACAGGAGTAAGAATAACTGAGTTGATGCCTCCCTCCTTAAAAAAAAAAAAGCCTTAGGGCCTGGGACCAGCCCTACAAGAACTCTTGAGCCTGCTCTGCTTTCTCCCTCCTTCTTTCTTTCTCTCTCTACCCCACTGGTCCCAACCAGGACCCAGGCACAATCGTGTGCCTCACTTGTGTTGTGTGAGGTGTCATTTCTACTGACAGGAGGAATGGGGGAGACGAGAATTCTGAAGCAGGCAGATCCTCCTCATCCCCATCAGACTATCTTACCCCACTTCTTTCTCCATTTTTCAGCACCTCCCCTCCCCTCTTCCACCCATATCTGGGAAAATGACAAATGTATCCACCCTAAAAATAATGGGATTTATGGTCTTGAGAATAAAGGCTACCTAGGGAGCACAAGACTTAATTGCCTCCCAGGAGTGCTTAGTCTCTACCTTATCCACCAGAATCAGAGCAGGTCTAGTCCTGTTGCTCCAGGGAGCACACCCACCAGTTCTTGGTTTCCAGGAGGCTCAGTGCTCTTTATGTGCTTTGGGGGGTGTTAGCCTTGTCTCCCCAAGTATCAGGGGGCAGGGCAATGCCTCACACCTCTCTGTACTCCCAAATGACCTGACCCCACACTGGGAACATAGAGGTTTCAATAAATTAAATATCCATGCATCCATCCACCCATCCATCCATCCATCCATGCATCCAATATATTGTGTGCCTCTGATGCACCAGCACTGTGCAGGTCTGATGATACAGACAAGTTACTGTTTCCATAAAACTTGATAGGGTGGGGGATCGATTGGTAAGCCCAAATAAATTATTTTTATTAATACACTACACCTACCAATTATAGAGCACCTCGCAGTTTATAAAATGGCATCATAGCCCACCGGGTTCTTGAGCCAGGAACAGCTAGTTAGAGTTAGTGGCAAGTTGGACTAGCACCTAGGTCTGTCGGGCTTATTTTATTGGCTAGCCCACCATTGCAGGGCCACACCAGGAGAGATCTTTATGGTTTGGAACAGGAGGGACTCTTTCCTACTCCCTTCCCCACGAAAGCCTCTGGCCAACACGCAGGCATCTCAGAAGGTGCCCTGTCGATGGGGCAAGGGGGCTCTGGGTGCCAGCAGTACTCAGCGCTCCGAAGGACGCGCGGTTTTTGGCAGGCCCCGCAGGTGGTTTGGAGCTGCCCGCCCGCCTCTTTTGACGGCCCCTGCAGAGTCCCTAGCCGGGCCCCAGCTGCTCCAGGAAGCCCTTCCTGCAAGGCTCCCTGCCACGCCCCTGGAGGGCGCAGGCCACTTTTCTCCAGGGTGGGGGGTCTTTGGGCTAGATCTAAACCCTGCAGCTGCCAGATTCTAAGCTCTGCCTGCATCCTCCGCCCTCCCAAATGAAACGAAGGTTTCCTGGGGCAGGCGGAAGGATCGGGAAACCCTACCAGGCTACTTACAGCTGTGGCTGCTCAGCGCTGGGCTCCGAGGGCAGGTGGGGAGTTCTTTCTGACGCCGGAGACCCTCCTGGAGCAAAAGTCTCAGCCGGGCCAGGGGAAAAAGACTTTGGGAGCAAAAAGCTGTGTGTGTGGCCAGGCCACTTCCCTCTCAGTTTTCCTCCTTTCCCTCTTGTGCACAGACTCGGGAAAGTTGCAAAAGAGGCCGGGCTGGGGTGACCTCAGCGTGTGGGTGGAGGGGGTGGGGTGGAATAGGAAAGCCAGGCTTCTCAGCTCACTGGATTTGGGGCCCTTGAGAATTTAGTTTACCAGAGACCCTGTCCTGAGGGGACGCAGAATGGGAGGCTTGAGAGTGGGGGCAGGGGGTTTCACAACACCTCCGCGTGGGGGGCCAGAGCCTGCAGGGCAACATGTGGGGTTTGTGGGCACCGTAGAGAGCCTCGACTGGTTTTAGGACCTTCTGCCTTTGCTGCTGGAAGCCACCCAGTAAAGGGGCCCTTTTGTTTGATGAAACATCAGATACACGTGTAAGAGAGTCAGGTCCCCACCTACCAGCCTGGTAGGGACAGCTTCTGGTCCTCAGGCCTTGTCCCTTACCCCTATGCTGTACACACGTGCATATTCTCTCTCTCTCTCTTTGTCTGTCTGTCTGCCTTTCTCTCTCTCACACACACACACACTCCAGATGTATGAGATGGGGGGCAAGTTCTGACATCTCCCCAGCCCTCTCAGATGAGTGTGTGTGACCCAAGCTGCATTGCTTACACTACTGGCAGTTTAAAATGCTGTTTCCATGAGGCTAAGTTTGGTATCTCTTTGAGTTGCCTGGAACCTACCTTGGGTAATTATGGTTGGACGATAAAAGGGAAATAAAGTGAGTTTAGACATGCCAAAGTTAACTGGGTCATTGGATCCTAAAGGATCCCCTTCAGGCTTGTAATCCATTTGGTGCACCTCTCCACCCCCACATTGCTTCAGAAAGAGGGGATGCTGCCTCCTTGGTGTCCCATCCTTTGTTTAATAATCCTCATAGCTGTGAAGTTCTTCCTTGTGTCCCATATGAGTCTTTGATGCTGCATCACTGCTATGTCCATATCGAATCTGGTCAACTAGACTAGACACTCCTCAGGGCAGAGCTGGGGTGCTTCAGTCCCACAGTCAGCCTCACGCAGTGCCAAGAACAGGCCCTTGGTGAGGAGGTTTTGGTTGAAAAAAAAAAAAAAAAAGCTCCAATTGAAGCTCATTTCCTTGTTTCAGTTAGAAAAAATGCCTGGAGGGAGGGTGGAATGATTCTTATGAGGTGTAAGATTGGACAGGATACACTGAAGTTGGAAACATTCCAGAGCCAAAATGCTCTATTTTGGTTACTTGGGCAAGGATGTATCAAGTCCACTCTCAGGGCAACCACTGATTTATTACGGTTGATTTGTCCTGAAACTGTTGTCCTTTAGCATTTTCGCCCCTTATTCTTCACTTTTTCTGGGGCCAGGTTTTAAAGGAAAATTGTGTATGTGTGTGTCTGTGTGTGTGAGAGAGAGAGAGAAAGAGAGGGAGGGAGGGACAGAGAGAGGGAGGGATGGACAGACACTGCCTGCAGAGGCGCAGAGGCACAGAGGCACATTAGAGTCTCTTTCAGAGAACATGTACAAGTTGCTGAGGGACCTGCTGCTGCCGAGGGTGCTTTTGGGTGGGGGAAGTGAACTGTCCTTGGCAAGTCCTTGCAGTCTCTGAACATGGGACCGAAACTGGTACTTTGGGGGATGTTTGCAGAACTATTCCTAGCACCTTTGGGAGCCCAGTCACCAACCATCCTTATGCTCTAGTCCCACTTCCTCCGTCCACGTGGACCAAGAGTCAGCAACTTCCCTTCTCTCCCTCTGACACACGATCCAGTGGAGAATGACAGCTGACCTCTACCCTGTGGAGGAGGCCCTGACTCTGCGTTCATTGCGTTTCCTTCCTTCCCTCCCACATCCATTCATTCAGTAATTCTGATTAGGTCAGACCCTTTGGGAGACTCACAAATGAATATTTGCAGTTTGTGAGTGGAAGTAAGATATGGCACAAATAATGATATAAGAAACAACAGCTAGAGGATTGAGGGGACATAGAGGAGGAAGGGATTTATTCTAGTTAGGGGGCATCAAAGAGGGCTTTATGGAAAGAAGGGGCTTGAATTGGCATTTTCAGCATGCACAGGATCTGCACAAGTGCAGATGTGTGGCAAGTCGGGGAGAGAGTCAGGTTCAATGGAAGGATGAGCGCTAGGTGGTGGAGACACGAGATGCTGAACCTCTGCTTGGTAGAAGAGGGAGCACCCAAAATAGGCTCCAAGTTGCTGCTGACCACCTTTGCTGTGCATTCCACAGGACTGAGTCGAGTTTTTCACGGCTCTGCATCTAACATCTCTTCAGTATAATCTTAACAGTCATTGAAAAGGGGCCCCTTTGGGGAACACACTCCTCTGACCAACAGGGTAGAAGGAATCTTGGGAACAAACGTGTGTGAGTGAGAAAATGGGAATGGTGAGTGGTTCTGTTTGGTCTGGGGTGGAGTAGGCATGAGCAGAGGACGAGAGGTCAAGCTGAGGCAAGTCCTGGAGAGCACTGAAAGTCGGGTGAGCCTGGATTCCTTTTGGTATACTGTGGGGAGCTGTGGGGAAGCTTGGAGGAGGGAATGACACATGTAGAGCTGAGTTTCAGAAATATCGAGTCAGGCAGCAGTAGGTTGGGAAGGTGGAGTATCAGGTAGGATGTTCTTGAATACTCCTGGTGAAGGGGAATGAGGAACTGAACTAGGGGTCGGGCACGAGGGAATAGGTTCTAGAAGCATTTTGTGAGAGAACTGACAGAGCTGTTGTGAGATGAAATTGCTACCTTGTTCAAGCATTCAGCAGATGTTGGAAGGACTGACTGCGTGCCGGGCACTGAGCTGGGCGCTGTGTATTCAGCAGAGAGCAAGACACCATCCTCGCTCTCACTCCTGGCACTCGTGGGCTCCTAATAAACATAAACTGAACCTGAAGGTGGGGAGGGTCAGAGTGGGAAAGAATGTGAGGCAGACGCAGCAAGGAAGCTCACCTCTGCAGACTGCGCCTAGATGACGGAGAGGAGGGCAAAGCCACCAACTGAGACGGCAAACGTCATGAGATGGGAAAGTGTGGGAAAACGGCCTAAAGTTGCAATGTCTCCCTGAGGCAAACAAAGTGTCCTTGATGCTGATTAGAAACATTCCGGCTTTGTGCAGCATGTACTGGGTGGATAGAGCAGCAGCGACTAAAGAACTTACTATGCTGTAAAGAGATAATCAGACGTTCCCTGCATCACGTGCCCCCTTTTGCAGATTCCTAATAAATACGGTGGTGAAACCAGAATCGGGGCTCTCAGTCCTTGAGACTGTTAGTCCCCTGGACCCATCTTTTCTCTATCTGTGTGTTTGTTTACTTGTAGGTCTGTGGTGCCTTCCTTTCTGACCTGTTCTTTGTTGAGCTGGTCTCAACAATAGTTGGCGCCCAAACAGGGATGGATTGGAAGAAGGGAAAAATCAGTATAACACCTCAGAGCCCCCGAGAGGGTGAAGAGGCCTCTGGAGTCTCCGGTAAGGTAGGGACAACTCTCGGGTATTTCAGGGTTACTATGGGAAACAGAGACAGCATGGCAAAGTACCGTCCCTATGTTTGTCTCCTAAAGCAGCTTCTTAAAGCTGGAGGTACTAAAGCTAGTGAAGTTCGTCTTTTAGAGCTCTTGCAAGTTATTGAAAAATACTGCACTTGGTTCCCTGCATTAGGTAGTTTAGAATTAGGAGACTGGGAAAAAGTAGGAAGAGAATTTTAAAAATTACATGTTCAAAGGGCACAGATCCCGATTACTATTTGGCCTACTTGGTCTATTGTTAAATCAGTACTGGAAACCTTACAAACAGAAGATGAAGAGGAAGGAGATGAGGAGAAAGAGAAATTTGTAGATAGTCCCCCTCTGGATTTTCTTAAAGATGTTTTTCCTAAAAGTATTCTCCCTTCCGCTCTTCATGTTAATGGGTAGGATTTGCGTCCACTGCTGCCACCCATCCCTCCAACTCCCGGAGGTGTTCGGCATAAATTATCCTCCTTGCAACAAGGCATTTTACAAGCTAGAAGGGAAGGAGACCTTGAGGATTTACAATTAGCCTTCTCAGTTACGATTTGTCAACGGGTGGCGCAGGGAGTAGATGCAAAGAACCGTGATGGAATTTATGAGTTTACTCATGAGTCTTTTCCATTTAAAAACTTAAAAGAATCGAAGCAAGCAGTACAGCAATATGGCCCTAATTCCCCTTTTACATTCAGGTTGGTTCAAGGCCTTGCTGAAGGATCTAAACTGATTCCTGCTGATTGGACTATACTGGCACGTACTACTCTTGAGCTTGGAGAATTTTTACAATTTAAAACCTGGTGGGCAGATTATGCTGAAACACAAGCTGCTCATAATCGAGCTCATAATATACCTATTTCTTTGGATCAGCTTGTTGGAAGTGGTAATTGGGCAAGAGTAGAGAATCAATTAACAATGAATGATCAGGCACAAGTATGGTGATGTTGTATTAGGGCATGGGAATGGGAAAAGATTGAAGTCAAAGGATGACCTCGCACGTCTTTTCAAAAAATTGTACAAGAGCCTCGAGAGCCATATCCTGAGTTTATAGCCCGCTTACAAGAAGCCATTAAAAAGCAAGTAAATAATTTAGAGGCGGCAGATACTGTTTTACAACTATTGGCATATGAAAATGCTAATCAGGTTTGCCAGAAAGCAATAGAACCAATGAAGGGAAAGGTGGATTTAACTGGTTATATCAGACTATGTCAAGATGTAGGAACTGAAAGTCATCGTGCCACAATGATGGCTCAGGCTTCTGCAGGGTTAAAGCTTAATAATCAATTCCCCGGAAGGTGCTTCAATTGTCGAAAAATTGGACATACCAAAAAAGAGTGTAGGAAAAAGGTAGAACAAGAACCGACACTGAGAAATAAACCACGAATGGTTAATTATAAACAATCTGGATTATGTTTCGAAGTGGTAAAGGAAATCATTGGTCTCATGAATGTCAGTCATTTTATCATAAAGATGGAAGCCAGTTGTCGGGAAACTCCCAAAGGGGCCAACTCCCAGCCCCGCATACAAATTCGCAGTACAACAGAACGATTACAGCGATCCCCCATACTCTACAGTGTCTTGGAATTATCCCCAGCAACAGCAGGGAGCACAGCAGTAGACAGCCCCATCGCTGAACCTATAATTTTACTCCCTGGGTAAGCTCCTGTTAAGGAAAAAACGGGAATTAAGGGACCTTTACCAGCAGGGACAGTTGGACTTTTATTAGGTCAGAGTAATCTTACTTCTCAAGGTGTTAAAGTTCATACAGGAGTGATTGATTGTGACTATCAGGGAGAGGTTCAGGTCATTATGTCTACCTTGATTCCATGGAAAGCATACACTGGGGAGTGAATAGCTCAGTTGCTACTTCTTCCCTATGTACCCACAGGATCAAGTAACAAAACCAGGGGAAAGGGTGGATTTGGCAGTACCAGAACAGCCAGCATATTTTTAAATAAAACAATTTTAGAATCTCGTCCCATTTGAGAAGTAACTATAAATAACTGAGTATTTAAGGGGCTCATAGACACTGAAGCAGATATCTCAATTATTACCTCCAGCTGTTGGCCCTCTTCATGGCCATTACAAGAAGCTCCCATCTCGGTTGTTGGTCTGGGCACATTGAAAGGAATTCAACAGTGTTAATATTTTTCAGTGTCAGGGACCCGATGGTTAGCCCACTACTCTACAACCTTATGTTGCTAGCTTGCCAATCAATTTATGGGGCCGGAATTTGTTAGAACAGTGGCAAGCCGAAATTTACATTCCCAAACTTGGTCAGTATAGCTTTCACAGTCAGCAGCTTATGAGTAAACAAAGTTATATCCCTGGTTTGGGGCTTGGCAAGCATCATCGAGGACTTGTTAATCCAAATTCTGTAGCTGGCATTAAAGATTGTAATGGTCTCGGTTTTTTGCCTTTTCTAAAGGGGTCACTGTTCAGTCCAGCTAAACCCATTCCTCTTAAATGGACAACATCTACTCTGGTTTGGGTTGAGCAGTGGCCTTTGTCCAAAGAATAATTGGAGGCACTACATGAATTAGTACAAGAACAATTTAAAAAAAACCATATTGAGGAGTCCTTTAGCCCATGGAACTCTCCAGTATTTCCTATAAAAAAGAAATCTGGAAAATGGCGATTGTTAACTCATCTTAGAGCTGTTAATGCTGTAATTCAACCCATGGGTGCATTGCAACCAGGACTGCCTTCGCCATCAATGATTCCAAAAAATTGGCCGTTAATTGTAATTGACTTAAAGGATTGTTTCTTTACTATACCTTTAGCCCCTGAAGATAGAGAGAAATTTGCATTCTCAGTGCCTGCCTTGAATAATAAAGAACCTATGAAAAGGTTTCAATGGAAGTAATCTTCCTCAAGGAATGCTTAACAGCCCCACTGTCTGTCAAAATTACTGTTGCTAAAGCTTTAGCCCCTGTCAGAGCAAAATATCCTTCCTGTTAATATCATTCATTATATGGATGATATACTATGTGCAGCTCCATCTTCTGATGAATTAGTCTCTATTTAGCAAATGTTAGAAAAGGCTCTAACGGTAGCTGGATTAAAAATAGCTCCTGAAAAGATTAAAAAATGTGCACCTGTTTCTTACCTTGGGTCAATAGTAGATAAAATTACAATCAAACCCCAACGAGTTCAAATTCGAAGGGACTCCATTAAGACACGAAATGATTTGCAAAAACTATGAAGTGATATAAATTAGTTACGACCTAAAGTGGGCATACTTACTTATCAATTATCTAATCCTTTTTCTTTGCTATGAGGAAGCTCTCAATTAGATAGTCCTCGACTGCTAATTAAAGAAACAGAAAAAGAACTTGAGCTTATTGAAAAACAAATACAGAATGCTCAAACGCATTTTATTAACCCTAATCTACCATTACAGTTAATAATTTTACCTTCATTACACTCTCCTACTGGAATCCTTATGCAGCAAGAGAGTATTGTAGAATGGTTATTTTTGACTAATAGTATTGTTAAATCATTATCTCCATATCTTGATTTCACTGATCATGTTGTAATCAAAGGACGTGAGCGCACTCGTGCCCTACGTGGGCAAGAGCCATTGCAAATAATTCTTCCTATGCTCACTAAAGAAGTAAATTCTTGCTTTCAGAACCATTTACTTTGGCAAATAGCTTTTGCTGATTATGTTGGTCGCGTAGATAATCATTATCCAAAAAATCCACTAATACAGTTTATTAAATGTACTCAATGGATATTGCCTACCATGACAAAATCTCAACCAATTCCTGAAGCCCCTATAATTTTCACTGATGACTTAGGACAAAGCTATGCCAGATATACTGGATTCAAAACAAAAAAAAATTCCTACTCCAGGTTTTTCTGCCCAACAAGCTGAATTAATAAGCTGTTCTTACTGCTCTCCAAGATATACCTGAACTGTTAATATTCTTTCAGACTCAGCATGTGTTGTTCAAGTTACACAGCTGATTGAAACAGCATTGATTAAACCTACCCTAGACCCGTTTCTTTATACTTTATTCAACGCTCCAAAAGGTAGTTCAAATTAGAATCCATTCATTTTATATCACTCATATTCAATCTCATTCTAGCCTACCTGGACCTTTGGCGTGTGGAAATGCCGCCGCTGATAGATTAGTTACACTGGTTTTACAAGATGCTATTGATTTTCATAATTTAACTCATGTAAATGCCTCAGTTCTCCGAGCTCACTTTCCATTAACATGGGCACAAGTCTGAGAAATTATTCGTACTTGTTATTCTTGTCAAATTCTTAATGATTCTAAACTTTCTGAACCGGGCACTAATCTCTGCAGTCTAAGTGTCAATCAGCTATGGCAAATGGATATTACTCATGTACCTTTGTTTGGAAAATTGTGTTATACATGTCTCTGTTGACACTTATTCAGGATATATTTGGGCTACAGCACAAACCAAAGAAACGGCACATCATGTAAAACAACATTTGTTAGCTTCTTTTGCCACTATGGGTCTCCCCAAAACAATCAAAACAGATAATGCACCTGCTTACACAAGTGCCTGCCTTTCACATTTCTTTAATCAGTGAAACATTTCACACACTACTGGCCTTCCTTATAATCTTCAAGGCCAGGCAGTTTGTAGAACACTTTAATCTCACTCTTAAAACTATGTTACAAAAACAAAAAAGGTGGGGACAGTGATAGTAGTAAATTAAATAAAGCCCTATTCACTAGTAACTTTTTGAATCATGGACCCAGTCAGGAAGGATCAGCTGCAGAACAACACTTTAGATGAGTTCCTAGGAACTCGCAAGATACGATATCTGATTCTCCATTAATCTGGTGGAATGACCCATTGACTAATAGATGGTTTATGGGAAAACCGTTAACATGGGGAAGAGTGTGTGCTTGTGTTTCCCCAGGAAACAGAGAGCGTCCTGTGTGGATTCCATCACGCAGGATTAAACCTTACTGTGAGTGAAGCCAGACGACAGAAGTTCCTGTGGGATCCGAAGCCCACAATAATGCAAATGGAAGGATTGACTCTGAAAACCACATATCTAGGTCCAACCCCCAAAACTCAAACCGGGACACCTCCAACTTGGGGACAGATTAGAAACCTCTGTCAAGAAGCTGAACAGCATTTAGAGAAAAATGATGTACCGGTCACAGCTCCTAATTTGTTGGTCTCCATGCTAACCATTATAACAACAACTGTAAGTATGTTACCTATACCAACAGCAGAACAAGATTATACCAGAAAAAATATATAAATATAAAATCCCCCTGATAAATCTGTCTGTGCTAATCGCCATCAATGGGCATCTAGTGATCAGTACATCCATTGGAAAAAATTGCCAAGGGGCGGCTCCTGTGCTACTGCTTAATAGTTCCTATGGAATTGTAACTGACTGGTCCCCTAAGGGGTATGCGGTTCAGAATTGTGGCACAGTTAAAACTACTTGTTTCTCCATTTTGTAACAAATTAATGGAGAGATAACACATTCCAGAAAATGTTGTGTTCCTCCTTGGGAAAGCTGGCCACTTCCCCGGGGACTGATACATAGACTTCAGAATGTGCAGTCCAGGGAGTGTTGTGTTCCTTCCTGGGGAGGCTGGCCCCTTCCTCAGGGGTTAACACAATGCTCACAAGTTGACATCTAAAGTATCAAATTCATTATTCATAAACACAGTAAAAGATAGTCCCTAGTCGAACCAGTAAAAGTCCCACTCTAAGAAAATGTGCTCTGCACTAATGTCTTCAACCAAAAGTCTAGTATTGGCTGTTAATTCAAAACTTCCCCGCTGAAAACTAAATGTTTGTAAGTTTATATATAAAACAGCTCTATTTATCTGTAACTTTGTTTAATATTGATTTAATCTTTTAATTAATTATGTTTTCCTTGTTTCTCGCTTTAATTGACAGGGAGGGGGGTTAATAGGAGAAATATTAACATTATGTATATGCTTACTGTGCTTACTGTGTTTTTGTATAGTCCTCAGATTTGTGCAGTGAAGCTTCCAAAGAATAATGTAACAAGAAATCCCCAAATCAACTGTTATTGCTCTGCAGACACACAAAAGGGATTGGAACGCCCTGAATGTCCTGAAGTAAACAAAGGGTGCCTCTTATTGGAATAATCATGCTTTTTGTTTTATTATTAATCTTTAGGCATCAAGCTCTTTCTCAAAATTCATTACTTTAGTCGTTGCCGTATCTCTCTCACTTGCTTTTCTAGTTTTATTGTATTCTGGGGGTATCCTGCACATGTCCCATCTCTGGGATTGCTTGTATAAGCCTTCTGGGTGCTGACCAACCTGGGTTTTTCAACACTTATAGCCTGAGCAAGGGCCCCACCAGTGAGCGTGGGAATCCTTAGACATGTGCTGGACGTGGAGGCCATGGAACATTGGCAGTCTCACATCACCCTGTTTGGCCCCGGAGGATGGCTGGTTAGCTAGAGACAGGTAAGCTTCCTCAGGGTAGGAACAACGTAAGACAGGCAGAGTCGAAGGGGGCCATCAGGAGAGAATTTGAGGGCCTACAGAGGTAGGACATTAACCCTCATCCCTCCCAAGGGAGGTCAACTGCCCCTGTGGCCACTTTGTTTCTCATGTACAGTCCAGTTCAAAATCCAGGTAATTGTCAGCAACCTGGTCTTATTACAACCAATCATCAAATTTTAAAACAGACATTTAGAGCTGTGTCAGAATACCTTTCCTCTTTCCTTTTCCTTTTTAAACAAAAAAGGGAGAAATGTGGGAAAACGGCCTAAAGTTGCAATGTCTCCCTGAAGCAAACAAAGTGTCCTTCATGCTGATTAGAAACATTCTGGCTTTGTGCAGCATGTTCTGGGCAGATAGAGCAGCAACGACTAAAGAACTTACTATGCTGTAAAGAGATAATCAGATGTTCCCTGTATCATGTGCCCCCTTTTGCAGATTCCTAAAAAATACGGTGGTGAAACCAGAATCGGGGCTCTCAGTCCTTGAAACTGTTAGTCCCCTGGTCCCATCTTTTCTCTATCTGTGTGTTTGTTTTCTTGTAGGTCTGTGGTGCCTTCCTTTCTGACATGTTCTTTGTTGAGCTGGTCTCAACAACAGGAAAGGGAATCTGGGGGCTTCCATTTTGTCTATACGGAGGCCAAGGTACCAGCAGGACATAACCAAGGCATCCATTAAGCTCCACGAAGGCAGAAGTCTGCCTGTCTTCTTCACAGTTCTATCCCCAGACCACAGCCACATGGCCCAGCATGGGTTTGGTGCAGGTTTGGAGCCCCAGTCACTTGTCTTATTCTCGGCAATTCTGGTGATGGCTTGTGCCTTTTCTGTGGTCTCAAATGTATAAGCTCCATCATCACAGGAGTCTGCAAACAAGGTGCCTACTGAAAAGAAGAGTATGGTGCCTGCTGCCTTGACTGGTTGCATCCACAAGGGCCCTGGCTTCGCCAGCAGCTTCCTGGAGAGGCTGCCCAGCAGCGCAGCTCCATAGTGCAGGGAAAGACACTGACAGACAGAGGCAGGAGAAAAGAAGGCACCAGCAGATGGAGGTTCACCCTGCCCCCCACCCTTGCCCTGGACTGAATCATTCTGAGGTGCAGTCGATCCTTTAGGCCTTGCCAGAGATGTCCTGGGGATAGAGCAACCAGCTATGTTAGTTGCAAATCTGTGACTGGCTTGGAAATACCCCTCCCTGTATTCTTTTACTTTCTTTCTCTTCCTCACTTCATTTCTTCCTCTCCTTGCACCCTTTGACTTGAGGTTCTCAATAAAATGTTCAATATCAGCATTTGACTCAGGCATTTAAAAAAAACTCCTCTTGAGGAATCTGGACCAAGATAGGACTCCATAAATATTTGCTGGACAAATGAATGAATTGTAGGATCAGAGCTCAAGTAAGATAGTGCAGGGCTTGAAACAAAGATTTAGGAGTTAAAAAAAAAAATCATTGATTTGCAAATGGTCTTCTTAGAAATGTCATCATGGGGGTTGTCTCCATAGCTTACACCCAGGTAGAGAGGCCTCATCTCCACAGGTGTGAGAGGGGAAAGGTGTAGAGGGAGAAAAGAAAGAGGGGAGAGGGCTGAGGTAGAACTTGAGAAGCATTCACATTTAAGAAGCAGGCGAAAGGAAAAGACCCAAACCGGAGGGTCAGCTACGTTCATTAAAGCCTCCTGAAAACTTCCGGACACAGCTAGATCTCATTTCCCAGCCCCTCTTCCTTAAGTGTGGCCTTGGGACTAGGTTTCAGCCAATGATTAAAATGGGGGACAAGGCAGAGTTCCTGTCCTCAGGGAGCTGAAGTTGAGTAGGTATAGTGGAAGTGTCCTACTAGGACCCTCCTTCAGGCCTGGCCCATGAAACACTGTTGCAGAACACACCACACTCTCTCTTTCCCTGTTTGCAGGACAGAAGGAATGACTACGAGGTCCAACAGGATGTTGGAACTACAGGACGGAGGAATCCAGGTCTTTGAGTCATGAGATTCTTCAATTGGATTCTTTGTGAGTGAGAAATCAACTTTTATTTTAGTAAGCCAACATGATTTGGGAGTTTATCTGTTACAGAAGTCCATGTTACCTTACGTAACAGCCTGGTGCATGTTGAGAGGACAAGAGGCAGATGTCGAAGTGGAGAGGTAGGGACATATCATGGTTGTGAGGCCTGGATTTATAGTTCTAAAGTCTGGTGTCTTGTGCACATCCCAGGATTGTGAGACGTTTCGAGATGTTGAGTGAGTTCATCCATGCCTCCTCCACCCTTACTGTCCTCACGATCACACGCTTTTCTCTGATGAGCTCCCCCAGCCAAAGTCACTGAGCCACTCTCTCAATCTCTACTTAGAGAAGGGACCCGCCTTCATGTCCTGAGGCTGCTGCCCCCATGCACAGCAGCCTTGTCCTCTCAGTATCCATCCTACAGGAAGATTCTCACGCCATTTGAGTTCTTTGGTTGGGAACAATAGGAACAGTAGGCAGAGATGAACAAGGAGGTCTTAAGAAGAATGGAAACCAGGTGATCTCGGTGGAGGGTGCTGGAAAGCCATCCTTCCCTCGTGGGCTCCCCTCAACATTCAGACTCCCGAAAGAGAGAGTCTGATGGGTGTGACTGGAAGCCTGTGTCCTCCCCTGCAATGGTGGTGGTGATGACAGGACCCTGTGACTGTCAGCCCCCCAGGATCATGCAGAAGAGGAGAGGGACACTTCCTCAAAGGAAGTGAGACCAAACAGACAAAAATAGCTTTTAGCAGGGACTTTCTCCATAGAGGAGCAGATAAGAGGAATTTCTTCGGACCCTCCTGGGGATCAGCAACCATTAACCCTTCAGCAGCAAAGACATTTTTCTCTAAAAAAGTAAACATTATGGGGGGGGTGTGTGTGTGCAATGACTAGAATCTACCTGTGTTCCTTGCACTTGAGATACCCTGAAAGTCCCTGGGCTGGGGGATAAATGAGAGGCAGTGGATTTGGAGCCAGGAGACATGGATTCTACATCCTCCTCTATCTTTGACGATTTGGTTCATTCTTTTATATGTTCATGTCTCCATCTGTAAAACAGGGTAATAAAACTTGCTCTGCCTAATTCACAGATCTGTTGTGAGGGGGAGAAGAATAAAGACAAAAAATTGAAAGCACCTGAAAGGACTTTCAGAAGCCAAAAATCAAATGGAAGAGCAAGTAGTCAGCAAAGCATCATTTAACTACAATTCCCAGGCCCTGCAAAGCTTGGTCACAGATCTTGGCCAATCCCTCACAGTTTTGAGAACCAGTCTCAGATATGGGATGAGGATGTGCATTTTAGGGGTGACACCACTGATGTGAAGGTTACAAAGAGCTAAGGTCAATCTTGGAAAACCCAAAGCAACTAATAGGAGCGATGTGGGCTTTTCACCGTGAGCGGGAGCTTAGCCCACGCTAACTGAAAGCATCACTTCTGCCTTGAGGGACCAAGAGTGCTCAGAGCAGAACCCCAGCTAAGGCAGCCACCGACAGAGAGTGCTCTCACTTCCTGCCACGTGGCTGCGGGGGTGCTTTCTGTTAGAGGAAACGTCTTACCGCCTTTTTACTCTCGGCACGTCTGCCTTTTATGAGATTTGCCTCTGCTGAGTGAAGGTCTAGTCCCTGGGTGAGCCCAGGCATATAGACTAGTGAAGTGTTTACACACACATGCATTATGGCCTTGAGTCTTCCCACAATCCCATGAGGTGGTTACTGCTATCATCTCCATTTACAGATGAGGAAACTGAGGCACAGGGGTCCCACAATGTGGAAGAGGTGGTGCCAGGAATCAAGCCCAGGACTGACTCCAACAGTTTATGCTCCTAACAGCTCTACTATATTGCTTTGATAGCTTATTTTGACCAGTCTGTTCTGAATTAACTCTGAAAGAGTAATAATAAATAATAAAAGCCAAAAAAAAAAAAGAAAAAAAAAAGATGTGTGTGGATGTGTGTAGCCATTATCGACTTTGACCCTGATTCTCAAAGGGGAAGGGAAGCTAACATTATGAGCCAAGTGCTGCCATCCAGGGAAGCCTATGGACTCTCCCCAACAGCTCTGTGGGTGGGTATCTTAGAGACATGAAGATCCAACGTCTGATGAGTGATGGAGCATGGACTTTAATCCAGGTTGTCTGACTTCAAGCCTCAGGCTTCTCACGACCCCTGCTGCTCCAAGGGCCTTGCAGCTCTTAGAGTGCCTTGGCTTAGCACTTGTGTTGAGTTGTCTTAAACCCCAAAAGAACCTAATGTTCATTAAGAGAGAATAAGTGAAATAAATGGTCCCCATGCAGATGACAGAAGGAATGAGCTGTTTGTACTGATGTGGAATCTATTGTGAAATGAAAAAAGCAGTTCAGAGAAGAGTATGTGTAGTATGATTCCTTTTTTTTTTTGTAGAAAGAAAAAAGTTCCCTTACCTATAGCCACGTTGGTCTGTTTATATATGCAAAAAGAAAAGTCTGTATAAAATGACTTCAATTTGGACTTTCATATATTTTATCATAAGAAAAAAATTAAGCAAATTTCCATTTTGGAAAAAATCAAAAGAGAAAAGAAGGAATGAAAGGAAAAATAAGATTTCTGGTGACAACAGAGAGCACCAAAATGAGGATGCGCCTCAGGCCAGGACTCTCCAAGTCACCTCCTCAGGATGGGCCCTGGGTCCACAGAGGTTCAGAGACTCTCTCTCTTATGAAGTATTTTCATTTACAACAAACATATGAGCACACTTAAAGGACACAAGGCTCCTTTGAAAAATGGCTGATGAAATATAAAGGTGGGCAGGAACATATTGTACTGGAGTGAAGTCAGAAGTTCACAGGAGCTAACTTGAAGGGGCATTCACTGGCTAGAGACGGGGTGATTCAGCACTAAAAAAACACAGTAGATTCAAACATATCAAATATGGTTAAAATCGGTTGGAGTTTGCTATAGCACTAACTCATTTTTCTGAAAACTGGTAAAATAAAGGGAAAAACACCAAGCAATTTATCTTGCCTTTCCCATATGAGCTGTAGTTCATGGTGAGCACATAGTTGGTGAGGGAAGGGTGTTCAGCCCATATGTGCAGAGGGATGCTAGATTTGGAGGAATCACCGTTTTACAACCCCTAATGGTATCATGGATCCGAGCAGTGGTCATCAATGGCCACTAAAACCATCAGGTAAAACGCCAAAGGGAACTTTGTGATGATGGCTAAGGGAACTGACTCACCAACCTTAGCGTTACAAATAGAGAGGCACCCCTGGTGTCTGCCTCTTGACGGGATACCCGGCACCGCCTGGGAAGTATTCTTGCCACAAAGTCAGGAAATACGGGGCTCAGAGAATCATGCCAAATGACACATCTGGATTTCAACCAGGAAAATTCAGAATGTGGTAAACTTTATAGATTAAAAGAGACTTAAGAGACATTTCAAGTAAATGCAGTTTGTGAACCTTGTTTGAATGCTGATTTGAACAAGCCAACTGTGAAAACAACCAAACATTTTTGAGACATTAGGAAACGCTTGGCTACTGACTTCATATGAAAGGATACTGAAGTATTTATGGATGAAATGATGTGATGTTTGGAATTTGCTTCAAAATCATCAAATGGATGTGGTGCAGGGCAGAGGAATGGGTGGGTTGTTAAAGCTGAGTGGGTGCATAGGGATTTGCACTATAATCTCTGCTTGTGTACATATTTGGAGATTTCTGTAATAAAAGTTGACAAAAATCAATAAAAAAAATATGGGCACCCAACTTAATTCTTCTATCATGACGATGGTGGAGGTGGTGTGTATGTGTGAGTGTGTGTGAGTGGTGAGTGTGTATGTGTGTTCTCATGCTCTGTTTGATCCTAATTCCAGTTGCAGCTATGGAGCAAGTGAAGAATGCCCTCCACCTAACAGGCCCAGCTCGATGTCCTGTCAGGCAGGCAGACACAGACACAAGACCCCTTCTTAGGGGACTGCTGGGGCCAGTCCCACACGGTTATTCCCACGGTCAAAGACTGAGTAAAACTGTCTAATGAAGACATCTCCCAGGATCCAGAGGGGTCCAGCTGGAGGCTGCATGTCAAGACCTTGAAAGCCACTGCTGCAGAACTGCATTCCATCCACGATATCCTGGGGACAGAAAGAACTCTATAAGTGACATGCAGAGGAAGAAGGAAGTAGCACTGGCTAGAGGCTGTCCTTTGTAGTAGTGAGTGGCAGCACTGAATGACCCAGGACAGCTGTTTTACAATTTTGGCTTATTGGTTCTTCCCCCTGCTTCATACACCATTACCCTAGTTTACTCAAGAAAGCATTTATTTACACCCGTTTATACCTGTGGGCCTGGGCGTCTAGTGTTTAGAACTATTTGTATGTTATACACCCTCCTTCCTTATTTTACAATTGGGAAAGCCAAAGCCTTGTTGCATGACTGAAAGCACAAAGGATGTGGTGCTAGAAGACAAAAACCTTGGTTTAAATCCTGGTTCATTAGTTTCTAGTGATGTTCAAGTTAATTTTTTTATGGGAGAGAAGCTGCTCTAAAAGCGGCTAGCCACTGCTATTTTCCTGTTGATGTTCTGGGAAGAATCATTTGAGTGGCCCGTTTTAGTTAACAGGCCAGTAGGCACTGGCTGTTCTGTGAGAAGAGTGTAATTCCTCCCCCCTTCTTTTTGGCCTGGCAAAGACTTGGGATCTACCAGGTAGACGTGATCATTCCAACATCCATTTGAAATTTGATGTAGCTGATGAGGGGGGGTGGGAAGTCGAGGGCTTAAGGAGCCTTCTTGGATAAGGAAGGGGATAAAAGTTCAAAAGCATCTTTGGTGGTTTGGGGTGGCCCTGATTGAGGTCTGCTGGCAGGAAAGGACAGCGGCACCAAATTGGGGGTAGGGAAGGGCATGGGAGTGAGCAGGGACTCACCTAGCATGAAGGTGGTGGAGTGGAGCTGGCGGCATAGACTGATGAACCTGGCTCTGCCTAAATGTCTCGCTATTTTTGGGTATGGTGTTTGCAGTAGCAGCTCTAGAATGCCTATTTTGAAGTTGCTTAGGGGACTTACCATGAAGCTGTGTTTTAAAGTGAGACCTTTGTTTTTACTTGTATTATCTATTTATATTCCAGGTGGCTTTGGGAAGGGTTTAATAGAGATCAAGATGTGGCAGGTTGGGCTAAAGCCCTCAGTTTACCTTACACATTTTCATCTCTATTCTGGTGCAGTCGCTCTAATGCTGTGGGTGACTCTTGGGATAAGTGTGTTAAAGTGTGTTGCCAAAGAACTACAATATTGAAAACCTGGGCCAACTGTGGTACTCCCTTTCCACCTTACCCTCCAACTGGTGAACTGACTGCAACAAAAGACATTTTCTTGTTTGGAGAGGAATGCTAATTTGAATGTAGAAGAGATGTAACCTTATTTTGTACCTTCAAGCAGCTTAAATCTCGAGCCACTTACTTATCTCTCTGAGTTTCAACATCCTAATTGATAAAATGGAATAGTAACATCATGGGGATTAACTTTTGTCAGTTGCAAAGCCCTACATGGCAATGTCGGAAAACCTTATTAAATGGCTTGCCCAAGGTACACTGCTGCTTCATGACAGAAATGGAAATTAGAGAGAACCAGTCCAGTGGTCTAAAAACCAAGCAGTTGTGTCTCTCCCGGAGGGAACACCACACCGGAGCAGGCCACGGTGGGAGGCAGCTTCGGGTAAGAGCGGCATGAGTCCAGGTGACTGTTTGAAAAGGGGAAGTGGCAGACATGGGGGAAACCCAGTGACTTGCAGAATAAGGAAACAGTTCCTACCGGCAGGATGTAAGCAGGTGGGTGAAGGGTGTAGGGGACTCCATTGATGATGAAGGTGACGTCCGGCATGACATTGAGGTTGGCACATTCCACAGCATACTAGAACACCACACAGAGGATCTTTTTAGAGGCTTCCCATCTCCCAAGGGAGGGCCTGCCTCTCCTGCACCCACTGCATCCCCACCCCCAGTAGGCACTCACTTCTCCATCTGTGGGCACTGCCCCAATGGCCTTTTGCAGCTGCTTGATCTTGTCAGAAGGTCCAGTGATGAGAGAGGTCCCCGTGTCCACAATAGCTTGGCAGCCTTCGGGGCAGAACATCATGGTGCCTCCCACCTGGATTCTGGGGGCAAATGTGGCATTGTCAGCCCACCCAGAAGCCTCCCCTGGCTCCCCAGGAGGCCTTCCCTCTCTGCTAGGCTCCTGAAGCATATTAGTGGTTTCCATTTGGTCTCCCCCACCAGAAGAACATTTTTTAAAAAATTTTTGACTGACACCCATATTAAGAAATACACTTACTTCTTGACCCAGTACACATACACACACACACAAAACAAAAATTTCATGAACCAGTGCTTAACCTTAATATGCGAAGTAAACTGATATTTTCTATTTTATTCCATTTCATTTAAAAAATGCAGGTCGTGATCCTCTGAAATCATGCCATGATCCATAAGTGGGAAATCCCTAGTTTGCAAAGCCCTCAGAAGACAGTGAGCTTTGTGGCTTAAAAAAAAAATTTTTTTTTTCTTTGTATCCCTAATGCCTGACACATGCTTGGCATCTGGTAGAGCCTTATTCTTGCTTATTAAAGCTTGAATCACATGTCTTTGAATTCCTGCATTATCTAGTACAGTGCAAGCTATGTGACACACAACTAGCCCCACTTCCCCAATTGCTCCAGGTCCAGGCTTTCTCTATGTGTCAAAGTCCAGTTTCCATGCCGCCCCCTCCACGAAGCTCTTGTGGAGTTCTTCAGGTAGAAGCTGTCTTGCCCAGTCCTCCTGGGCACTTTGGTGGCACCTCTCTCAGAGCTCTGAGCACCTTCCACCTTACTTGGGAGTGAGTTGTGTGCTTGGCTCCTTCATCTGAACTAGCTTTGTGAGGGCAAAGTCTATGGCCAATTTACCTTCGCAGTTCACATGTTACTCAGCTCTTGTATGTGTGCTTAATTAATGTTGAATGAATGAATGTCCAAAGAGTAACAGGCCACTTGGTATGTACTGTCTGTGGAATTGAAAGGATGCCACACGTGCAAGGAAGGAAGCTCAGAGCTGGTACTATATGCCTGCCACCTTGGTTACTGAGGTGTCTTCCTGCGACTTTGCTCAGTATTCCATCCTTGTACCTCCCACAGAGAGCTCCCTCCCGAATGCTTTCCCAGTGACCAGCAGTTTCATTCAGGCCAGTTCAGTTAAGCCAATTTGAGTTTGCCCATTAGGAGTTCTTCCTCCTACTGTTACCACCTTGTGGAGGATACTCACTCATCCAGAGCAATCTGCCAGTAGCCTTGTTTGGTAACTGGGACCCAATTCAGGTTCCCAGAGAAGTGGGAATGGTCATAGCCTCCGAAAATCAGCTCACTCCCCGAGCCACCTTCTGGGTCACTAGATGGAGAGAGGGGCAGGTTGTCAAGGAGGGGCCACTGGAAAACTCCAAGGGAGAGCTGCAGCTGGGACCCTTTGCTTCTTGGTCTGGTCACTCACACCAAGTCCCTAGCTAGGCAGAAACAGCAGTCTGGGCTTTCAGACCAGGGCTTCAAACTACAGCAAGATGACTAACCTGGTCCTTTGGGGCATAAGGGTAGAAATGGCTCTGCTCACTGATTTGTGAATATCTTCCAGCTCCTTGGATAACAGGGCTAGTGAGATGGGAAATGAGGGCAACAGGGCAGAATTCATGCAGAGCCAAGGCCAGGACCATCCTGGGGTATGTGGACACACAGTATGACTTGAAGCACCCCCAAAACACACCTCGTCCCAAAGTAGCTTCCCCATTCTGGCTCTGCTGATGCCTGGAGTTTCCATGTTATTCACTCTCGTGTTAAAGTATAGAAGCCAACTTTATGTAACATGACTTACTAGAGCTTGAATATTTATTAATTTTTGCTAGTATTGATTTCTCAGACTATGTCCAGGATGCTGGGGAAATAGGACATAAAACTGATTCATTTTCAAGAGGAAAGGGATCAGAAAAATACAAAACGTGGGGCACTGCAAGACAGAGTAGTAAAGGGAAGGGAATTGGATATCTCTGGGAATTTTTGGAAAGGGGTTTTGGAAAGGAACTAACATTTGTTAATGGCCTTTGTGTATGACACTGCTAGGAATTTCACCTACTTAATGTTACCTAATTCTCACATCAACCTATTGTCCATTTGAGGAAAACTGAGGCTCAGGGAGATGAAGCAGTTTAGGTAGTGGGACTTAAATCCAGGTCTGTCTGACTGCAAAGTCCTTGCAATTTTCCATCACAACTCACCTCTCCCCAGACTGGAAGGGAGGAAGAAGCTCTAAAAGGGGGAACTAGAAGTGTCCAGACAACCTGCCGCCCTTCCAGTTCTTCCTAGGACTGGTCCCTTTACAGCCATGCTGGGGAGGAAGCATAGTTTGCTATAGGAAATTCAAAACTCTCCACGTGGGAGAAGGGACCAAGGGGAATGGGTTTATGCTGAAATAGGGTAAGATCAGGCCAGGTCAGACTGGGAAGAAGTTCCTGAAAAAGGTAAGGGTCAGGTGGATGGGCTGGTCCCCCTGGGAACCCAGGCAAGAGTGTCTAGAGGTAGCTGAGCCTCAGGATCCAACTACACCATGCAATCATTTTGTTAGCTTACTTTTTTTTTTTCTGCCTCCCTCTCATTGGAATTAAGTTTCTTGGGAGCAAGGACTGTCTATTTCTTGTTTCATTGTGTCCCCATTGCCTAGCTTAAATATTTATTGACTGAATTAATGAATATCCAGTCCCTGAGATTCTGTTAACCCAGAGTTTTACAGTTTGCAAAGTGTTTTTCACAACTCTATGAGGCAACCCTATTTCTTGACTATTCAGAGAGATTAAGGTTTTTGCCCAAGATCACACAGCAAATACAAGTCAAGCAAGAGATCCAACCTAGGCCTTTTGAGAGCTAGGTCCAGCGCCCTGCCAGTGCTCCCTGCTGTCCCCTTACAGTGACAACTGACCCGAACACGGCAGACTTGACAGGTCTCACCTGCTCATGTAGACAGAAAACATGGGGACAGCCACCAGGTCCTGGGCCATCATGTTGTCGAACACTGGGGTCACGCCCCCAGCAGCCAAGGAGGGGTACCCCAGGCCCAGAATTCCATCGAACTCTGCATTCACAAAGGTTTGGCCTGGCTCCTTGACACTCTCTCCGAACTGCTGGCCAACCACAGTCAATCCTTCCACCTGATGGGAGAAAATACACTGGAGAATTGCATGGGGCGATCACTGGAAAAGGGTCTAGAATTCCTAGATTGTTCCTGTTGCCTGAAGTTAATCTGCCCCATTCTCAATTTCCCTTTATTAAATGAGCACAAAGATTTTTGCCATATTCCCATACTTTTTATAAATGTAAACTTTTTTTAACTGGCGTATAGCACACATACAGAAACTATAAGTGTACAGCTCAGTGAATTTTCACCAACTCTTCACACCCATGCAACCAGCTCCCAAATCAAGAAATAGGACATTAATAACATCTAGAAGCCCTTCCATGCACCCCTCCCATCATTGCACCCCTCTTCAAAAATAACCAGTCTCCTGACTTCTAAAAGCATATATTAGTTTTGTCTATTTTTGAATTTTATTTTAAATGATATACAGTACGAACTCTTGTACCTGGCTTTTTTCACGCAACATTATGCTTATTG
>JAQZBX010037663.1:0-23707 GCA_029593785.1 Cabassous unicinctus | reverse complement strand
TTCATAAATGTCATGTAAAAAAATATAAGGGATTCCCATATGCCCCACTCCCAACCCCTCCCACATTTTCCCACATTAACAATGTCCTTCATTAGTGTGGTACATTTGTTACAATTGATGAACACATTTTGGAGCATTGCCACTAAGCATGGATTATAGTTTACATTGTAGTGTATACTCTCTCCCACACAATTTTGTAAGTTATGACAAGATATATAATGGCCTGTATCTGTCATTGCAATGTCATTCAGGACAATTCCAAAGTCCTGAAAATGTCCCCATATTACACTTGTTTTTCCCTCTCCCTCCCCTCAGAACCTCGAGTGGTCACTGCCACTACAAGTCTATACTAGAATACCAGTAAGTCTATTCTAGTCCATCATACATTTCCCAATCCTGAGGATTCAGGGATGGTGATGCCCACTCCACCTCTAATTGAGAGAGGGCTTACATCCCATAGGGCAGATGGATGGGACTATCTTGCTTGTAGTTGCAGACTCTCTCTGTTCCTTGGGATAGTCTTTGTCCATCATCATCTCCTTGTTAGTTGTCCTGGGTGAATCCAATGAACTGGAGAGTAGGTGTTGCAACTCTTTTGAGACTCAGGACCCAGCTGGCACATGGACAGCCCAAAGATTTAAGTCTCTTGGACATATACTTATCAACTCTAGCACTAACTATAGGTTCAAATAGAAGGAGCAGACAGCCATGTGTAGAGAAACCACAACTGAGTCCAACTTTGTCACACTGGGGAGCATAAATGGTTGGGAGGTTTTTGATGACTGGTTCAATCTCACTACTTGTGATTGTTCTTTTGAGTTCTTCTATTTGTTCTTTCATCAATGTAAGTTGCTTGTGTGCTTCTAGAAATTCATCTGTTTCATCTAAATTGTCCATTTTGTCAGTATACAATTTTTCAAAGTAACCTGTTATCATACTCATTATTTCTGTGGGGTCAGTGTTGATACCCACTCTCTCATTTATGATCTTTCTTATTTGCATCTTCTCTCTTTTTTTCTTTGTTAGTTTAGCTAAAGATTTGTCAATTTTATTAATCTTCTCAAAGAACCAGATTTTGGTTTTGTTAATTCTTTTTATTATATTTTTCTCAATTTAATTTAATTCTGCTGCAATATTTGTTATTTCCTTCCTTCTGCTTGCTTTGGTGTTAGTTCATTTTTCTTTTTTTTTCTAGTTCCTCCAGGAGTGCAGTTAGGTCTTTGATTTTAGCTCTTTGTTCTTTTTAAATATAGGTATTTAAGGCTATAAATTTCCCTCTCAGCACTGATTTAGCTGCATCCCATTTTTTGATATGTTATGTCCTCATTTTCATTTGCTTCGAGGTAATTACTGATTTCTCTGACAATTTCCTCTTTGACCCACTGATTGTTTCAGAGTGTGTTGTTTAACTCCCATATATTTGAGGCTATTTCAATTTTCTATCCTTTATTGATTTCCAGCTTCATTCCACTTTGGTCAGAGAAAGTGCCTTGAATAATCTCAATCTTTCTAAATTCATTGAGATTTGTTCTATGACTTAATATGTGATATACAGTATACTCAAAAAGAATATACTGTATATCCTGCAGCTGTTGGGTGTAATGTTCTGTACATGTCTATTAGGTCTAGATCCTCTAACATATCATTCAAGGTCTCTGTTTCTTTATTAACCCTTTGCTGAGATGTTGTGCCTAATGGTGATAATAGTGTATTAAAGTCCCCACAATAATTGTAGAACCACCTATCTCTCCCCTAAGTTTTTCCATTGTTTGCCTCATGTATTTTGGCGAACACTGGTTACGTGCATAAATGTTTATGATTGTTCTTTCTTATTGATAAATTGTCCCTTTTATTAATATATAGTGTCTTTCTTTGTCTCTTACAATAGTTTTGGAGTTAAAGTCTATTATGCCCAATGTTAGTAGAGTTACTCCTGCCCTTTTTTGGTTATTGTTTACATGCAAAATAGTTTTCCAACCTTTGACTTGCAATCTGCTTGTGTCCCTGTGTCTAAGGTAAGTTTCTTTAGGCAGCATATAGATGGTTCATATTTCCTTATCCATTCTGCCAATCTGTGTCTTTTGACTGGAAAGCTTAATCCATAAACATTCGATGTTATTACTGTAAAGGTAATACTTACATTAGCCATTTTTTCTTTAGGTTTGTATGTGTCATTACTTATTTTTATTTCTCTTTTATCATTTTAGTTACTCTTACCAATAATCTTCCTTTCTACACTCTCCTCCAAATTTCCTCTTCTGTTTTTTTTTCTTCTTTTCAACCTGCAGATCTCCCTTTAGTATTTCTTGAAGGGCAGGACTCTTGTTGACAATTTCTCTCAATTTCTGTTGATCTGTGAATATTTTGAACTCTCCGTAATTTTACAATGTCAATTTTCCTGGATACAGAATGCTTGGCTGGCAGTTTTTCTTTCAGCAGCTTACCTATGTCAACATTGCCTTTTTACCTCCATGGTTTCAGATGAGAAATCAGCACTTAACCCTATTGAGCTTCCCTTATACATGATGGTTCTCTTTTCTCTTGCTGCTTTTAGGATTCTGTTTTTACCTTGAGTTTTTGACAATCTGATAAATATGTGACTTGAGGGTAGGTCTGCTATGATTTACTGTGCTTGAAGTATGCTGTGCTTTCTGGACATGTATATTTATGTCCTTCATAAGAGTTGGGAAATTTTCAGCCATTATTTCCTCAAACACTCATACTGCTCCTTTCCCTTCTTTTCTCCTTCTGGGATGTCTATAATGCATATGTTTTTGCAGCTTTTTGTTGTCACTCAATTACTGAGTCCCTGCTGAATTTTTTCCATTTTTCTTTGTCTATCTCAGGGGTTCTTAACCTTTTTTGTTCCATGGACCCCTTTGCCAGTAAGGTGAAATGAATACTAATGTAATTTATTTATTGTGCCCATTCATAAGTGAAGGAAATGCTAGAATTCAGTTAGAGGTCAGAGAAAATAAAGATAATAAGCTGATTTTTTTTCAATTCAAGCTCATGAACTACCCAAAATCTTTCCACATATCCTTTGGGAGTCCATGGACCCCTGGTTATGAACCCCTGGTCAAGAACCCCTGGTCTATCTGTTCTACTATCTGTGTGATTTCAGATGTCCTATCTTTGACATCATTAATTCTTTCCTCTGCTGGTTCAAATCTGCTGTTGTGTGCTTCTAGAGTGTTTTTAATTTCTTGCATTTTGTTTTTAATTACTGTACAATCTGTTTTCTTTTTTTATGTATGTTTATAATTTTTTTCTGTATAAAACCCGCAGTGTCTTCTTGATATCATTTATGTCTTCCTCCATTTCATTGAGTTGATTAATGATATTTGTTTGGACATCCTTGATTAGTTGTTCTACATTGCGCATCTCCTCCTGCTTTTTAGTTTGTTCATTAGACTGGGCCATGGATTCCTGTTTCTTAGTATGGCTTAAAATTTTTTGCTGATATCTAGGTATCTGTTTATCTTGATGGACTTATTCAGTTGGTTAGTTCCTTTTTTTAGTTTAGGGTTTTATTTTTGTTTATTTTTGTTGTTGTTGAATTCTCTTTAAAATTTGGTTCCAATCATTCTATATCCTTTTAGTTGCCTGGGTTCAACAGAAAAAGATTAAATCCCGAAAAAAGGAAAGAAAGATGAAGAGTACAAAGAAAAACAAAAGAAAAAAGGAAGGAAGAAAATAAAACAAAAAAAAGAATAAATAAATAATAAGAGGAAAAAATAGTAAACAGGAATAAAAAATTTTTAAAGTGAAAAAATAAACAGGAAAAATAAAATAAAAGGCCAGATAAGTGAAAAGAGAAGAAAGAATGTCAAAACAGGGAAAGGCAAGAATGAAGAAAAGCTGACTGGGAAACTCCCTTTTCCATGGTGCACAGTTGGTACTACCCCCTCTCCAACAGCACTTTCCTATTTCCCCTCTGATACCCTGGCTTCCCTTATGCCCAGCAAGCCTGCCTACCTTCCAACAGTTTCTAGATGAAGAGTACAGCCTGCTGTTCCCTATTCTGACACCTTGGATCAGGAATCTGTGAGGACATTTTGTGGACTGAAAGCATAAGTAGGTTGATTGTATCTATGATTGAATACATATGCAATCACCTGAGGAGATTGCCTTCTACAATGAGAGACATCTCAGCCAATCAGTTGAAGGCTTTAAAAGGAGAAGTGATGATTTCAGCAGTCAGAAGAGAGAATTTTCATCTCCATTTCACCCAGCAGCTACTCCTGAGGAATTCATTAGAAACATTCATGTAAGTTCCCAAATTGCAGCCTGCCCTACAGAATTTGGACTTGTGCATCCTCCAAGTCACATGAGACAATTTTATAAAATCTCATAAAATTTACAGATATCTCCTGTCAGTTCTGTTTCCCTAGAGAACACTGACTAATACAATAGTAAATAGCTTGAATCAGTAATCAAAAACCTCCCAAGAATTAAAATCCCATGACCAGATGGCCTCACAGTGGAATTCTACCAAATATTTGAAGAAGACTTAACTCTAATTCTGCTCAAACTCTTAGAAAAGTTGAGTAAGGGAAACTCTAATTCATTTTATGAGGCTAACATCACCCTCATACCAAGGACAGATAAAGCTAAAACAGGAAAAACCAGGACCCTAAAACTCCTAGAAGATAATGTAGGGAAATATCTCCAAGATCTTGTTATAGGTGGAGGTTTCTTAAACCTTATACCCAAAGAATGAACAACAAAAAATGATAAATGGGACCTCCTCAATATTAAACACTTTTGCACCTCCAAAGACTTTGTGAAGAAGGTAAAAAGGCACCCTACTCAAAGGGCGGAAATATTTGGAAATCACACAGCTGACAAGGGTTTATTATCCATGTTATATAAAGAGATCCTACAAATCAACAATAAAATGACAAAGTATCCAATTAAAAATGGGCAAAAGATAAATAGACATTTTTAAAGAAGAGATAGAAATGGCAAAAAAACACAATGAAAAAATATTCAACATCACTATTAGGGAATGCAAATTAAAACTACAATGAGATATAATTTCACACCTACTAGAATGGCCATTATTAAAACAACAGGAAGCTACAAGTGCTGGAGAGGATGTGGAGTGATAGTAATGCTTGTTCACTGTTGGTGGGAATGTAGAATGGTACGGCTGCTATGGGAGTCTGGCTGTTCCTAAGGAATTTAGATATAGATCTGTCATGTGACCCAGCAATAACACTACTAGGTATATGCACAGAATTGAGAGCACAGACATGAACAGACATCTTTGCACCCATGTTCATAGCAGCATTATTCACAATTGCCGAAAGATGTAAACAACCCAGGTTTCCATCAACTGATGAATGGATAAACAAATTGTGGTATATACACATGATGGAATACTATTCAACTGTAAGAAGTGAAGTCATAAAGACTTGGATGAACCTGGAGGACATTATATTGAATGAAGCAATCAAGACACAAAAGGAAAAATATTGTGTGATTTTGCTATTATGAACTGAGTAAAATGACCAAATCCATGTATTTAATAGCTTGAATGTAAATCACCAGAAAATAGAATGAATTTAGAGAATGGAGAGCTGAGGTTTAATCCGTGCAGAATTGGTGAAATGATTGTAAATATTTGGAAATGAATAGAACTGGTGAAAGCACATCATAGTGTTTGTAATCAGCAGCACTAATGTATGGATATGATAGTGGTTGAAAGAGAAAGATAGGGTCATTTATATCATTGGAAGGAAAACTATGAAATGAAGCATGGGACTGTAAAGCATAGCAAACCCTTTGGTGAAAAAAGAGTATGGTTAATAGTTCATTATAAGAATGTTTTCCTCTGAAACAGAACAAATTTACACTAGTATTACAATATGTTAACATCAAGGTAATATTTGGGCAAAAATACAACCAAAGCAAACTATGGGCAGTAGTGTACAGTAATATATCAATAACCTTCCAACAAGAGTAAAAAAAGGTGATAGAAACTAGGCAAAAGGTACTATGTATTGTTTGGCTCCATCTATTACAAAATGTAAATACAAATAAAATATAGTGACAGCAATAGATTAGCAGTTGTATATAGCAGGAGAAGAATAGAAAGATTGAGAGTTGACTATTAAGTGGTAGGTTTTTGTTTTTTGTTTTTTGCTTGTTTGTTGGTTTTTGTTTTTTTTCCTTTCTTTTTTCTCTTTTTTGTGGAGTGATGAAAATTCTCTAATATTGATTGAAGTGATGAATGCACAACTTTGTGATTCTACCAAATGCCATTATTGTACATTTTAGATGTATTATATGGTTTATGAATACATTTTGACAAAATTGGTAATAATAAAATAACTTGGCCATAAATATGATTTATGAGCTCTCAAGTTGATTCCATTTGTCCATATGTCTGTCTCTGTGATTACTGTGACTCTAATAACAGATTTTGATTTAAAATCTATTTTGTCCAATATTAGTATAACTACACTAGCTCTTTTTTGTTGTTGTTGTTACTATTTGCATAGAATATTGTCTACCAACATTTCACTTTCAACATATTTGTGCCTTTGGGTCTGAGTTGAGTCTTTTATAAACAACAAGAATGGATCATGCATTTATATCCATTCTGTCAATCTGTGTCTTTTGATTGGTGATTTAATCCAGTAACATTCATTGTTATTACTGTAAAGGCTGTTTTTACTTCAATCATTTTGTCCTTTGGTTTATATATGTCATTTTTTTTTCACAAATCAATTTTATTGATACATATTAATAAAGCATACTATTTGCCTTTATTTTAACCATTTTCCATATAGTTGATCTTTTGTCATGTATCTGACTGATCCCTTTCACATTTCTGTTTCTGTATATATTTAAAATACTTTCTTTGTGGTTAGCCTGGTGTTTATATTACACAACCTACATCTATAAAGTACTGATTTAAACAGATACCAACTTATCTTCAATAGCACACACATTATCTGGTTCCATATCCCTCTGTTTTCAGCTTGTTATGTTGTTTTTGTCTCACATTATTACTTCATTTTTCTTATGAATTATCAGGAAACATAACATTTTCTTGTACACTTGTATTATGACTCTTGCAGAAATTAAAGAGTGGAGCTGTATATTGAAGATAGTGTACTATTGGGTTTTTTATTAACCCTCTTAGGTACCCTTACTGATAACCTTCATTTCTTAACACTGTACCAAGTCACTCTCTCATGTCCTTTCCTTTCAGCCTACAGAACTCCCTTTAGTAATTCTCGTATGGCAGGCCCTTTGTTGACAAACTCTATCAGTTTCTGTTTGTCTGTGAATATTATAAACCTTCCTTCATTTTTTTTGTTTTTCTTTTTAAAGTAGAAAGGATTTTTATTGTCAAAATAAGTAGTAAGGGACACAAGCATAACAGATGATAAATAAGTTAAATAAGCCCCATATGGAGACCATCCTGCTAAGCCCATATCAACACACCAAAGTTTAATTAATTAAATTCCTTTCTCTTGTAAGGGATTCTTTTCCCAGAACCTGAAATCTGAGAACATTCAATCATAACTTGCAAGCTACCTTTTTCTTCTGTAACTTGTTTCCTCTAAGTCAATGCTAAGTCAAGGAAGACAAACTATCCTGTGCCAATCAAGACTATTTTCTTTAAGACTACCTCGTTCTGCCTCTATGAGCCTTTCTCTTGGGTTGAATGTTGCCTAATTCATGAATCACTTAATAAAGGTGTGAGATCCAAAAAATTAATTTCCTGGGATTTTTTTTTTTTCAGTTTTGGTGATTAGAGCAGAATCTGAAGGCCACTGCTAAGGACTCTGGAGACAAGAAAGACAGAAGTTGCCTACTGAACCCTTTGAGTTCTCTATTTTCCCCATCATCTCCAAGATTCATGAGTGAGTCTCTCTCAGATCTGAGCTCCACTCTTTTCCTGTTTAAGTTCTCTGATCTCACTAGTTCTCAGACCAAAGGTAAGTGAGTTAATCTTATTGATGAAAAAATTCAAATTTTTACCTTATGATTCTTGCTTTAGGGTAAAGGAGTAAAGGGGTAAAGGGATAAAGGGGTGGAGATGTCTCTTATCTGAATGATGATGGTTGTGCAGCAGAGGCACGGAGATCTCCAGGCTTGGTCAGGAAAGGAGCCTAAGCAGGAAGGTAAGTCTCATGGCTGAACAGGCCATCCCTTGTAAGACCAGAGATCTTCTGGTCCACAAATCTAGGGCAAAGTTATACTATAAAGAACCCTATCACAAAAGCAAACACTAATGCATTCAAGACCCCATACTGTGATATGTAAAGAGTTACTTAAATGCAGTTTTCCTTTTGAACAGTAGTTTTAGAGGCTCACAGGAATAGGAGGGAGGATTTTTGTCCTGCAATGTGTCAGTGGCTAGTTCAGTTGCCATTTTAACCCTGGTATGGTGGACCCATGGGGTAATTCCCAGTAGTTTAAGAGCAGCATGGGTAGTTAGGATCATCAGACATGGTCCTTTCCACTTAGGTGTGAGCTGATTCTGAGGGCTTCCAGTTTTCCATGTTTTTAGATATAACCAATTCCCAGGTTTAAAGGGATGTATATCCATATCAGTGGGTTCAGGCAAGATTTGGTTGCCATATGCAATAAGGGCTTTTATAGTTTCTCCTACTAGCAGGGCATATCTAAATTGTTCTGACTCCAAAAGGTGGAGTAGATTATACTTCCAACCTGGAGAAATTGGTCATCCTTACATCAGCTCAAAAGCACTGAGTTTCAATTTTTCAGAAGAAGCCAGGCATACCCTGAAAAGGGTAATAGGAAAGAGTTGCATCCATTCTTCCTGTGCCTCCTGGCATAGCTTGCTCAGTGTCCTTATAAGGGGCTGGCTCTCTCTTCCTTATTTGAAGATTAGGGTCGCCAAGCTGAATGTAATTTCCAATTGATGCCCAATGTTCTTCAAAATCCCTGTACTACCTGGGAAGCAAAGATTGACAGATGACACTCTGGAGTGTCTAAGGAGTCGAAATCTAAGAAGCCGATCTAAGGAGTGGAAATCTGTTTACTATTTCTTTTGGGAGTATTTTCAAGACCTTGGTTGAGGTTTCTGTTCATTCAGAGAAGGCCTCTATTCACCTAGAAAATGTGTTCACTATTACTAGAAGATATCTAAATTACTTGGTATTTGAGGCATGATAGTGAAGTCTGCTTGCCAGTCCTCTCCAGCATAGGTCACCCACATTTGGACAGGTTTGATGTTGGGTACTGTGGGAAGTTGAATATGGGGGTTAAAAATACTGCACAGGTGGGACATGACTTGATGTGATTTATCTGGTCCTTCATCCTGTGCTAACCATGGTGTCCTTGATCCAGTTATACAAGGCCTCCTTTCCATAATGGGTTCCCTGGTGCAATTTTCTAATTGCATGTGTGGCCACATTTTTTGGGAAAAAGAATCGTCTGTGTTCATTTGCAAACAAACCCCCATTTTTAGAGAAGTCCCACTTCTGTGTTATTTCTTCCTCTTCTTTTGAGTACACAGGGGAGTATTTCTCTGGGTTTGGCTTCTCAGGAAGCAGGGACAGTTGCTTTGCATATCCATGGGTAGTTTGCCTAGTGGCATCATCCACTTTATTGTTTTCTTTTATTATATCGGCATCTCCTCTTTCATGGCCTCTGAAATTAGCTTTCTTGCTTCCAAGAGCAGTAATATGGTGGGGCTATGTTTCATAAATTTCCACAAGGTAAGCATTCCCCTTTCTTTTCATGGGCATGAAAGATGGTATAGGCATATTTAGAGGCTGTATAGATACTTACTATTTTGTCCTTTCCCAGCTTCAAGGCTCTGGGTAAGGCTATAAACTCAGCTTTTGGGGGCAGAGGTTCCCGGGGGTAATGCTTTTGTTTCTATAATCTGTTCTAGAGATACTATTGATGGATGTAGGATGACTGAATACCTGAAAGTGACTTGTTTCTCTCCCTGTTGCTAGGATACAAAGGAAAGAATTATATGTAAATTAGAAGGTAATGAGATTCAACCCATTCTTGGTGCCAAATTCTGGTTCTTGTGGTCGAGAATATCCTGTTGAAGCAATGAAGTATGAAGACCAGTTTTAACCCATTGGCCAGCCCTGTGCAGAAGAAGCCCTTTACTGTCCTCATTTCAACTTGCTTAATTAACATACTAAAATTTCCACCCAGGGGTGGAGTTATCCACCCCTTTTTTGATCATGCAATGTATGTGCAAGCATGATTTCCTAACATACTAATCATGCAATTATATAACTAGTTGTATGTGTTCATCCATATGCATAAAAGCTAATGCATAATCAAAGCAAATGCTAAGTAGTAACTTAGGTATTTAAGCAAGAGTAAAACCTCAGCACAGGGAGTCAGGTTTGAGCTGCTTTAGACTGACATTGGCTCCTGTCTGCAGACATAATAAATGCAAGTTCTGCCTAACTCTTGTGTTAAAATTTTTTTCTCTGGTTATCTCCAAAGGCCCCGGGTTTGGGGCCTAAGAAATTGGCGACTCCGCTGGGACCAAGATAAATAAATAGAAATGGTAACTAAAGAACGCTTCCAAGGTGGACTGTGGAAGGGGTTTTCTGCACCAGGGCATTCCTCGACTCCAGCGGCCGCTTGGGATTTTCCTGAGGACCCGGGGGAGTCCCTTTCCAGCTCTGGTTATCCCCAAAGGCCCAGCTTTGGGGCCTAACACTATCACATATTCTGCCACTCTCTTCCCTTCCCTCATGAAGTTACTTTCATCAGTAAACCATTTTTCCTCTTCATTGATGAGTGGTTCACTCTTGAGATCAGGTCTCCTGGAATAGACCAAGTCTGCTGGACTAGACTGCTTCTATTGTTTTGTTTTGATGTAGTTGTGTTTCAAGGCCCCTGGCCCTTCTGGCAGTAAGTTGGTGAGGTTCAGTGTTTGGTATGTTTTAATGGTCACGGTTGGGTTATCCTGGATCATAGCTTGGATCTGGATCACCCTTTGGGTCTAGAGCCATTTAGTTTCTTTTGAACTGGTTAGGGTTTGCACTTGATGTGGGGAACAAATGGCTACGTATTGGCTGAAAGTTAGTTTTTCTGCTTCCTTTAAAAGGGAGTTGGTAGCTGTCCCTGCTCACAGGCAGGGTGGCCAACATTTCACTGTTTTGTCTAGCTTTGGTGGTGGGACGGTTACTCCTAGTGTTGACTAGAGAGCTTCAAGAGCATCAGTGAGGGGGTGGACAGTTTCCCAGAGCTCTCTTGAGACAGGTGGATTGGGAAGGATTGAGTAGAGATAGTAATCTATGTACAGGGCCTAAGTTGTCCCGTGGCCACTGGAGCTTCCTGCATTGTTCCTGCACAACATAGCTCTTGTCCTCACAGGGGACATGGCCTCAAAGTCAACAGAGAGGTCTTTTCTACTTGGTTTGAAGTTCAATTCGGTCAAAAAGACCAGTCAGGCACCTCTCCTGGCAGCCATGGTGTGGCACAGGAAGCTCACTGTTCAGTGAGAAAAGGTGCTTACTGTTCAGCTGTGGACATGTGCCCTTTCAGACCACCATCAGAATCTCACTTGGGTGAGTTTGAGGTGGCCTAGAACGCTGCGCAGTTTGCAGCATAGGCCAGCCAGCCCATGGCTCTGGCTCGCTGGCTCAGGGGTGGGTTGGGAAGGCAGCTGGGGCCTGAGATCATGGAGGTGCTTGAGGCCTCACCTTGAAGCCATCAAGCAACTGGCCACTCCAAATCTGCCACCTCAGTCCACTTAATGAGGCGGGCTGCTAGCACCATGAGCAGGTAGGATCAGCAGGGTCCTGGTATCACCTCTGCCCCTCCTTCATTTTTGAAGGGCAGTTTTCTGGATAAAGAGTTTTTGCCTAGAAGTTTTACTCTTTCAGTACTTCAATATGTCATACTACTGCTTTCTTGCTTCCATGGTTTCTGATGATAAATTGGCACTTGGTCTTATTGAGGATCACTTTTACATAATGAATCACTTTTCTCTTCCTGCTTTTAGATTTCTCTCTTTATCTTTGGCATTTGACATTCTGATTAGTATGTCTCAGAGTAAGTCTGTCTGGATTTTTCTTGTTTGGATTATACTGTGCTTCTGGGACATATATATTTATGTCTTTTATAGGAATTGGGAAATTTTGGGCCATTATTTCTTCAAATATTCTTTATTCCCCTGTTCCCTATTCTTTTCTTCCTGGGAAACCCATGGCATTCATGTTTTCAAGCTTCATGCTGTCACTCATATCCTTGAGACACTGCTCAATATTTTCTATTCTTTTCTCTATCTGTTCCTGTGACAGCATGATTTTGATTGTCCTATATTCCACTTTGCTGATTCTTTCTTCTTCTGGTTCAAATTTGTTGTTGTATGCTTCTAGTGTATTTTTAATCTCTACTACCATGCCTTTCATCCCTGTAATTTCTACATTTCTTTTTATACTTTCAAATTCTTCTTTATGCTCACACATTGTCTTCTTAATATCCTTTATCTCTTTGTCCATATTTTCCTTCATCTCCTTGAATTGATTTAGGAGATTTGTTTTAATTCTTTGACAATTTGTTCCAAATTTTTTCTCCTCTAAGGTTTTAAATTTTTCCCTTGACTGGGCCATGTCTTCCTGTTTCTCAATATGGCTTGCAATTTTTGCTGATATGTAGGCATCTGATCTTCTGGATGAATTAACTCTGAAGATCAGTTTTTCCCTCTTTTCTAGAGTTTTATTTTCAATTGTCTTTGTATTAAGGCTCTTATTGATGCTTCATCCAATGTTTTGTAGACCTTTTGAATAGCCCATATTAAATTGATCAGATTTTTTCAGCTCTTCTTAATCAGTTTCTTGCCCTGGATATGTGGTATATTTTTTCATTTTAAAAAATTTTGTTGAAGTATATCATTCATACATGAACATATAAAAATAATAAGTGTATAGTAAAAGTTGTGAATTTACAAAACAATAATGCATATCATCATACAAGGCTCACATACATCACCCCACCACCAACACCTTGCATGTTGTGAAACATTTGTTACAAACTATGAAAGAACATTGTCAAAATATTACTACTATTCTGGTTCTCAGCCCTTATTAATTTCCAGCTTCATTCCATTGTGGCCAGAGAAATTACTTTCAATCTTTCTAAATTCATTGAGACTTATTCTGTGACCAAGCATATGGTCTATCCTGGATAATGATCCATGTGCTCTCAAGAAGAATATATATGCTGCTGTCTTTGGGTGTAATGCTCTGTATATGTCTATTAGGACTAGGTCCTCTAACATATTATTCAAGGTCTCTGTTTCTTTATTAACCCTCTGTCAAGATGTTCTGTCTAATGGTGATAACGGCATATTAAATTCCCCCATTATAATTGTAGAGGCATCTATTTCTCCCCCTAGTTTTCCCAATGTTTGCCTCATGTTTTGGGGGCACCCTGGTTAGGTGCATAAATGTTTATGATTTTTCTTTCTTCTTCATAAATTGGCCCTTTTATTAATATATAGTGTTCTTCTTTCTCTCCTATAATAGTTTTGCATTTAAAGTCTATTTTATACGATATTGGTATAGCTAGTACTGCCCTTTTTTGGTTATTATTTGCATGCAAAATCGTTTTCCAACCTTTGACTTGCAACCTGCTTGTATCCCTGTGTCTAAGGTGAGTTTCTTTAGACAGCATATAGATAGCTCATCTTTCCTTATTCATTCTGTCAATCTGTTTCTTTTGATTGGAAAGTTTAATCCATCAACACACTATTACTGTCAAGGCTGTACTTATGTTAGACATTTTTTTCATTACCCCACCCCCTCCCACTTCCCCACTTTCCCCCATTAACAAAATATTCATTAGTGTGGTACATTTGTTACAATTGATGAACACCTATTGAAGCATTGCTACTAACCATGGACTATAGTTTACATTATACTTTACACTTTGCACCACACAATTTTATAGGCTTTGACAAAATATATAATGTCCTGTATCTATCATTACAATGTCATGAAGGGCAATTCCAATGTCCCAAGAATGCCCTATATTTCACCTCTTCTTCCCTCTCCCTTCCCTCAGAACTTCTGGTGGCCACTGCCTTTATATCAATGATACAAGTTCTTCCATTGCTAGAATAATAATGTCTACTTTAGTCCATTTGCATTCCCCCTTAGGCTTGTTCATTCCTCAGTCTTGAGGATTTTTCGATGGTGATGTCCACTCCGCTTCTGATTGAGAGGGGGTTTAGGTCCCATGGGGCAGATGAATGGAACTGTCTTGCTTGCAGTTGCAGACACTCTTTGTTTTTTTGGGATGGGTGTTGTCCATCATAATCCTTTTGTTAGTTGTCTTGGGCAAGTAAAATGAATTGGAGAGTAGATAATGCAACTCTGCTGAAATTCAGGGCTCAATTGGCATATGAACAGCTGGGAGATTTAAGTCTCTTGGACATATATTTAGCAAGTATAGTGCTAATTATAGGTTCAAATAAAAGAGAAGAAAAGTCACATAGAAGGAAATTACAAATGAGTCTAACTCTGTTACGGGGAGCATATATTCCAAAGTAAGGCCCACTCACAAGGTGCCAAATTCCTGAGATTGTTTGCCTTGCCTATAGAGTCTAGATGTCTCTAGAGCCTTCAGGAGTCTCACTGTTTGAGGCACTATTTACTGTGAAGTCAGTGAGAGCCCCCTGAGACATGGATAAGTGTAACCTCTGGAATGACCTCCAAACTCACTTTGAAATCTCTTAGGCATAAAAACTCATTTGTATTTAGTATTTCCCCCTTTTGGTCAAAGTCTTTTTCCAAGTGCGTTGATAGTTGTCCTTTGGTATTAATTCCTCAGTGCCAGGGAAGATCATCCCCAGGAGTCATGTCCCATGTGGCAGGAAGGTAGTGCATTTGTATGCTGAGTTTGACTTAGAGAGAGGCCACATTTGAGCAACAAGGTGGCTTTCTGGAGGTAACTTTTAGGCAATATATAATACTAGGCTAAATTTCAATTTCACAAGAACAAGGTTCATAAGTACAACCATCAATATCAAGGGCCTGGCATAATGGTCTGTTCTCCTTTGCTAGGCACTGCCCATGTACTTGAGGGATTCTTACCACTCTATTAGAGAATGTAGCAGGACTTCCCAGGATGGTTATTCAACATTCTTTCAGTTATTGCCAAAAGAACATTTCTGCCCTAGTCGTTTTAAGCACAGACCTATAAATCCCCAGACTTCACCTCTTCTTTCATGCACCCATTCCCCCAGTTCCATGGATAGTCCAACACAACCTCCATCCTACTCCCCCTCACATTCCAGCACAGTTGAATGCAATCACATCACTGCACCACTATCATCCACATCCACTGCCCAACCACCCCTTCCACCTTATCAAGTGTCCATCTACAGATGAATGGATAAGCAAATTGTGGTATATACATACAATGGAATATTACTCAGCTCTAAGAAGGAATGCAGTATTAACATACAGAACAACATGGATGAATGTTGAAGATCTTATGTTGGGTGAAGCAAGCCAGTCACTGAAGGACAAATATTATGTGACCTCATTGATATGACAAGCAAATTGAGCAGACTCATAGACCTACAGTCTGGAACATAGGCTATCACAAGACAGAAAGAAAATAGAGGGTGATGAGCTGATGCTCAATATGGGCAAAAACCATTTTTTCCTAGGTTTATATATATCATATTTTGTTTTTATTTCTCTTTTTATCCTTTTTAGTTATTCTTACCAATAATCTTCCTTTCTACACTCTCCTCCAACCTTCTCTGGCTTGTGTTTTCCTTTCAACTTGCAGAACTCCCTTTAGTAGTTTTTGAAGGGCAGGTTTCTTGTTGACGAACTCTCTTTCTTTCTGTTTATATATGAATATTTTGAACTCTCCCTCACTTTTAAATGCCAGCTTTTCTGGATACAGAATTCTTAGCTGGCACTTTCTTTTTCTTTTAGCACTTTAACTATGTCATATGACTGCCTTCTCACCTAATGGTTCCAGAGGAGAAATCAGCACTTAATCTTATTGAGGTTTCCCTTGTACGTGATGGATCTCTTTTCTCTTGCTGCTTTCTGTGTTCTCTTTTTGTCTTGCATGTTTGACAATTTGGTAAGTATATTTCTCAGGGTAAGCCTGTTAGGATTTATACTATTTGATGATACACTGCACTTTCTGGACATGTACATCCATGTCCCTCAAAAGAGTTGGACTATTTTCAGCCATTATTACCTCCAACACTCCTTCCGTGCCCTTACCCTTCTCCCTCTGTGATGCCTGCAATGTGTATGTATGTTTGTGGATTTTGTATTGTCTTTCAATTCCTTGTGTCCCTGCTGAATTTTTTCTATCTCTTTACCTATCTGTTCTACTATCTGTGTGATTTCAGATGTACTATCTTTGACATCACTAATTCTTTCCTCTTCCTGTTCAAATCTGCAGTTACATGCTTCCAAAGTATTTTTAGTTTCTGTATTTTGCTATGCATCACTATCAGATCTGATATCTTTTTATGTATGTTTACTATTTCTTCTGTATGTCCCCCCAGTGTCTTCTTAATATCCTCTATCTCCTCCTTCACTTCTTTTACTTGATCTATGATTTTTGGACATTTTGATTAGTTGTTCCATGTTCTGCATCTCCTCCTGTTTTTTAGTTTGTTATTAGATTAGACCAAGTCTTCCTGATTCTTGTTGCTCAAATATTGCCTCTCCCTAAGCCACACTCAGCAAATAAACTTACTACCCTGGAGGGGAAGGAGAGACCAAGCAGTGATCACCTCTCATCTTGCTTTAGTAGATGCCAGCTGACTTTGGTTAGAAAGCACTTGTTATGGTGTCTTGAGTTAGACTTTTCACTGATTGGAACTGTAAGCTTTTACCCCAAATAAATACCTTTTATAAAAGCCCACACATTTCTGGTACTTTGCATCAGCAGCCCTTTGGCAAATTAATACACCTTATATGTGACAATGGTATAATATCCAGTATATATAAAAACTGCTACAACTCAACAACAAAAAACAACCCAATTAAAAAATTAGCAAAAAACTTGACCAGACATTTCTCCAAAGAAGATATACAAATGGCCAATATGCACCCAAAGAGATGCTCAAAATCAGTGGTCATCAGGGATATGCAAAGTAAAGCCATAATGAGATACTACCTTACTCCCACTAGGATGGCTATAATTTTTTAAAAAAGAAAATGAATAGTGTTGAGGAAGGAAATTTGTAACCCTCCTGCATTGTTGATGGGATTGTAAAATGCTGTAGTCAATGTGGAAATCAGTTTGGTGGCTCCTTAGGAATTTGATCATAGAATTACCATATGACCAAGCAATCCAACCTTGTGATGGTTAGGCTCATGGCTAATTTGGCCAGGTAATGGTGGCCAGTAGATTGGTCAAAAAGCACTGGCCTAATTGTACTGTGAGGACATTTTGTGGCTTAAATCACCAGTGAGTTGATTGCATCTGTGGCTGATTACATATACAATCAACTGAGGAAGTTGCCTTCCACAATGAGAGACATCTTATCCAATCAGTTGCAGGTCTTAGAATGAGAAGTGATTTAAGCAGTTGGAAGAGAGAATTCCCATCCCTTCTTCAGACAATCAGCTTCTCCTGGGGAACACATCAAGGAATTTCATCAGTGTTTCTGGCTTGCAGCCTGCCTTACAGAATTTGAACCTTTGCATCTCTACAGTCACATGAGACAATTTTATAAAGTCTCATAATATTTACAGATATCTTCTGTTGATTCTGTTTCCCTAGAGAACCTTAATACACACTTCTTTGTATATATCCAAAAGAATTGAAAGCCTGGATCTGAACAGTTGTTTGTAAACCAATGTTCCTGGGAATATTATTCATGTTAGCCAAAGAAGGGGAAGCAACACAAGTGTCCATGAACAGACAAATGCATAAACAAATGTGGTATATAAATATAATGGAAATTTATTCAGGTCTTAAAAAGGAATGAAGTTCCTAGTTTATAGATTATAGAAATTTCTAGTTTATAGATTAGGAAAGTAGAATACAGGCTATTAGAGGTTGGGTGGGGTGGGGAATGGGAGTGTTAATGCTTAATTGGTATGGAGTTTTTGTGGGGTTGATAAAAAAGTTTTGGTAATGGATAGTGGTGATGGTGGCAAAACATTGTGAATGCAATTAACATCACTGGATTGTATATTTGAAAGTAGATAAATTGGGAAATTTTAGATAGAATATATGTTAACAGAATAAAAAATTTAAAAAGCCATAGAATTATGTAACATAAGGAGTGACCGCTATTGTAAACTGAGGATTATAATTAATGATATAATTATATTAATTATATTAACATTGTTTCATCAATGGTAACAGGGCAAAAAATAAGGAATGAAGATTTGATGTATTCTACAACATGGATGAATCTTGAAGATAGCATGTTGAAGGAAATAAGCCAAACACAAAAATAAATATTGTCTGATCTCACTTATGTGAAATACCAAAAATTAGCAAATTCACAGATAGAGAAGGTAGTTTACCAGTTACCAGAGTTCAGAGAGTGAGGGCAATGCACAGTTATTGCTTAATGATGGCATGCTAGCTGTATAAGATGAAGAAACTTTTGAGTAATGAATGGTAGTGATGGTAGCACAGTATTTTGAATATAATTAATATCATTGAGATTTCCACTTGAAATTGGTTAAAATGGGTAACTTTGAGTTGTGTATACATTACTACAATAAAAATTTTTAAAAAGAGATTGGATCAGTACTCAAATTCATCTGACAAAAGAAAGTTCAAGACTTTCATGATTCTACCAAACATTCTAAACATTCAAAGAAGAATTAACACCAACCCTTCTCAAACTGTTCCAAAAAATTAAGATGAGGGAATGCTCCCTATATAATTCAACAAGGTCAGCACTGCCTTTATACCAAAGTAAGACAAAAGTATCACAAGAAAACAAAACTATGTAGCAATATAGATGCAAAAATCCTCAACAAATTACTAGCAAACCATATCCAATGGCATAGTTAAAGACTTATATATCATGACTAAATGGGACAAAAAATTCAATCATTTTAATACACCACATTATTAGAATGAAGGAAAAAAACCCACATGATCATCTCAACTGACACAGAAAAAGCATTTAACAAGATATCTTTTATGATAAAAACATTCAGAACTTCCTCAACCTGATAAAGGGCATAGATGAAGAACTCAGAGCTATCATTATATTTGATGGTGACATTCCTATAGATTTCCTGCCAAGATGAAGAAAAAAACACTCTTAGTCAACACTGTACTGGAAGTTCTAGCCAGGAGTTAGGCAAGAAAAAGAGACATAAGTTTTCCAAATCAAAACAAGAAGAAGCAAAACTGTCTCTAAGTGTGGATGACATGATTCTGTAAGTAGAAAATCTCAAAGAACCCACAAGAATGTGCCTAGAGGTGATAAAGTCAACAAAATTCTGGAGTACAAGATGAACATGAAAAAGTCAGTTGTGTTTCTGATGAAATATTATGCAGTGGTAAGAAGAAATGAAGTTGTGAAGCATATATCAACATGGATGAACCTGGAGGACATTGTGTTGAGTGAAGCAAGCCAGACACAGAAGGACAAATCCTGTATGATTGTGCTATTATGAACTAAATATATTGTGTAAACTCATGGAGTTAAAAATTAGAATATAGGTCACTAGAAAATAGAAGGAGTGTAGAGGATGGAAAGCTAAGAATAAATCTGTTCAGAATTGTAAAAAGGTTGTTTGTAAATCTTTGGAAATGAGTAGAAATGGTGAAAGCACACCATGGTGTTTGTAACTAGTAGAGCTATTATATAGGTATGACAGTGGTTTTAAGAGAAAGTCTACGGTCATGCATAATACTAGAAGGAAAGCTAAAAACTGCAAACATGGGACTGTATAAGAAAGTAAAACCTCAAGTAAAACATGAATATGGGTGATATTGAATATATGACTGTTTTTACAAAATATAAATTCAAATATATTAGACAGAAGAAAAAAGAATAGCAGCTATGTAGGGCAGGGGAAGCATAGAAAGATTGAGAGGTGATGAGTTTTGTTTGCTTGTTTGTTTTTTGTTTATTATTATTATTGGAATAATGAAAGTGGTTTAACAATGATTGAAGTGATGAATGCACAAATATGTGATTACAACATATAACATTGATTTTACACTTTGGATGGATTTATGCTTTATTAATATATATCAATAAAATTGATTTGTTTAAAAAAATCAGTTGTGTTTCTATACACAAGCAATGACAATTTCAAAAAGGAAAGGAAAAATCAATTTCACCTATAGTAGCACCTAAAAGAGGAAAATATCTAGCACTAAATTTAATCAAGGAGTCGGAAGTCATACTCTGAAGACAACAAAAATTGTTGATAGAAAATAAAAATCTAAATAAATATAAAGTTATCCTGTGTTCATGCTTTGGGGGAGGTAATAGAATGAAGAAGTTAATGATATGTAAAATTACATATAGATTCAACGCAATCCCTATCAAAATTCCAATACCCTTTTTGTAGAAATGGTAAAGCCAATCATATGGAATTCCAAGTTACCACGAATAGTATAAACTTTCTATAAAAAAAGAGCAGAGTTAGATGGATCACACTTATCAATTTTAAAACTTACTACAGGTGGAAACATGGCATTAGATTAGGCAGATAAGACTCAACACTCTCACAAAAACAATGGAAAAGGAGCCAAAAGCTCCCTGAGGGACCTGCTTTGGGGGTCAGCAGACCAGGACAGTACTTTACAACTCCCAGAAGAGTGAAGGACAGAGAGATGAAGAAGCCAAAACAACAAACTGTGAGTTAATAAATCTCCTGACTACCAGGAAAGGCTCCCCTCGCCTACCCCTGTGATATTCAGCAGGGATAAAATCCCTGGTTAATTGCAGCTGATTGAGAGGAGAGCAGATGTCTTCCTCCCTGCCAGCTGTTACAAGGGAAAAGGGAAGCAGAGTCAGGGGGTTTTCTTCAGTGAATTCAGCCAGAGGAGCCCATTTTGAATCTTGGCTCTAGCCAAAAACAAAGGAAAACCCAGAGAGATACTCCTCTGTGGAAAGGTGTGCCAACAAGCATCATCTGCTGGCCAGTCTGGAAACTACATGGACAAAAACTGCTTTTAGAGCTCTCTTTATCCCACCCCTGAGAGAAAGTCTGCACCCCATTAGTAAGTACCTGACATGATTTTGGTAACTTAAGCTGGGCAATTTTAAAGACAGGATAAGTTGAACCAAGTATCAAAGAGCTGTGAAAAAATAATCAGAGTAAATTCACCAACAGATCAGATGCCTAGACATCAGCAAAATAATACAAGCCATAGTATAAAACAGGAAGAAATGACCCAGCCAAAGGAATAAACTGAATATCCTGAAGAGATTCAGGATTTAAGACAATTAATCAATGATAATCACAAAATTCTCCTAATTAAAAGAATTAAAAGAAAATATGACTAAAGAGATAAAGGATATTAAGAAGGCATTGGGTGAGCATGAAGAACAATTTGAAAATCTACAAAGAAAAGTAACAAACCTTATGGGAATGAAAGACATGATGGATGAGATTAAAAATACATTAGAAAAAGAAAAAATAGATAAATGGGATCTCCTCAAAATTAAAAACTTCTGCACCTCAAAGGACATTATTAAGAAAATAAAAAGGCAGCCTACCCAATGGGAGAAAATATTTGGCAACCATATATCTGATAAGAGCCTAATAACCTGCATATATAAAGAAGTTCTACACCTCGAAAATAAAAAGTCAAACAACCCATTTAAAAAATGGGTAAGTGACCTGAAAAGACACTTCTCCAAGGAAGAAATACAAATGGCTAAAAAGCACATGAAAAAATGCTCGACATCGCTAGCTATTAGGGAAATGCAAATCAAAACTACAATGAGATACCATCTTACACCCATCATAATGGCAGCTATTAAAAACACAGCAGACTATAAGTGTTGGAGAGGATGTGGAGGAATAGGAACACTCATTCAGTGCTGGTGGGATTGTGGAAGGGTCCAGCCACTATGGAGGGCAGTTTGGCAGTTCCTCAGAAAACTAACAATAGATCTTCCATATGCTCAAGCGATTCCACTGCTGGGTATATTCCCAGAAGAATTGAAAGCAAAGACACGAACAGAGATATATGCACACCAATGTTCATAGCAGCATTGTTCACTATTGCCAAAAGCTGGAATCAACCCCGGTGTCCAGCAACAGATGAATGGATAAACAAAATGTGATACAAACATACAATGGAATATTACTCAGCTGTAAGAAGGAATAAAGTGCTAACACACAGAATAACGTGGATGAATCTTGAAGACCTTATGTTGAGTGAAGCAGGCCAGGTATTGAAGGATGAACAGTACATGACCTCACTGATTTGAATGGAGGAAAGTGAGCAGTCTTTAAGAACCATTGTCTGGAAGACAGGTTAACAAGAGAGAGAAAGAGAAGAGAAGGTTGTGAGCCATCACCCATATGGACATAATCTATGGTAAAGTGATAGAGTATAGTTGCATATTGAAGGATAGGACAGATGGGTAGTGATATTACTGGGTTTGGTGGTGCAGGGTTGACAGGTGGGTAGATTAGGAATGATGGGTTAGAATTCCCAGGATTCTGGGAGGAGAGATGGGAGAGGGACCAGGTGAACACAGGATTTGTGGGTATGAGGTTGAAAGTGCAGGAGTGGGAATGCTCTTATGGCAATATGACAAGGTAGTGTCACTGGTTTAGGGTGTAGGTTGGGGTGGCATTCAGGACGGGGCGCATCTGGAGTAGGCTTCTGGAAAGTGTGTGAGTGTTCATCCTATCATAATGTGTTGTGTCGGGGAGTGGAGACCCACACGGTGAGTGGGAAGGAGATAGACCCCCGTCTTTGGGAGGACTGATTCACACAGAAACAGACAGGTGGCTATCTCTTAGGAGTAAGGGTGGATCCTAATAGGGGAGGACAATCAGCGTGTCAAGACCTCTTGTTGCATGTAACTATGAATCTTGTCATCCAATGAGTCAAGACAGGGGGGTGTCATGTGCCCCAGGGGGATGGGGAGGAAGGAACAGAAAAGATCAAACAGGGGGTATTTAGTGGTCAGGGGAAATGCTTTTCAGTACCTTACAGTGATGAACACAGGACATGGTAAATATCATCAAAAATTATTAAACTCTACCGTCTAAATTGTAAACTATACTGTAAACCATTAACAATGTTTAGTAGCTATGTTTCACTATGTGTATAACAGTTATAACAATGCTACCATCCACATACAAAAAGTTTTTAATATGGGGTGAGGAAAGGGGGAGGAGGTTGGGTATATGAGAGTCTCTAGTATTCTGTGTGTGACTTTGCTGTGACCTGAAACTTCTTTGAAAATTAAATGAAAATTTGGGAGACACTGGGGAGTGAGAGGGGGAAGGTACCATGGTACAGACTGGACAACCAATAATGCAGTGATAAAAGGAAAAATGTTAAAAAAAAATTTTTTTAAATTTTTTTTTCCCATTTTTTGAATATCCCAATCCTTTAATTTTATTTTATTTTTAGTGTTTTTCTTTTTAAGTTTCTATGTATTTTATGTCTTACATTTGAACTTACCATTATTATTTCATTTTCCTATCAATTGTATTTGGCTATTATACGGGCTTCATCTTCAAGGAAGGTTTAGATCACAGAAGGGTTACAATGGGGGCAGGAGAGGATC